>JADLZN010011898.1:115000-132689 GCA_018155175.1 Sinocyclocheilus anophthalmus | reverse complement strand
GAGAGAGTGTGAAGAGAGAGAGAGTGAGAGAGAGTGTGAGAGAGAGATGGAGTGAGAGAGAGAGAACAAGAGAGAGATGGAGTGAGAGTGTAAGAGGGGAGAGAGAGTGTAGTGGTGAGTTTGAAGAGAGTGTCTGGATGTGAGAGAGATGTAGAGAAGAGAGAGTGAAGAGAGAGAGTGTGAGAGAGTGGAGAGGTGTGATAGAGATGTGAAGATGTGTGAGAGTGTGTGAAGTGTGGGAAAGAGAGAGAAGTGAGTGTGAAGAGAGGTGAGAGAGTGTGAAGAGAGAGAGAGGTGAGAGAGTGTAGAGAAGAGATTGAAAGAGGGTGAAGGAGAGTGTGTGAGAGAGGGTCGTGCGTGCGTTGCTAGAGTGTGTGATCAGAGAGAGAGAGTGTGCGAGAGGAGACAGTAGTGTGAGAGGATTGTGAGAGAAGTGTGAGAAAGTGTGAGAGAGAGGAGATAGATGAGAGAGAGATGTGTGAGAGATGGTGAGGTGTGTTCGTGCTGAGAGAGAGTGTGAGAGAGAGGAGAGGGTGAGAGAGAGCGTTGGAGAGATAGAAGAGAGGGTGGAGGATAGAGAGAGTGGAGAGAGGAGAGAGTGTGTGAGAGAGAGAGTGTGTGAGAAAGAGAGAGAGAGAGAAGATAGAGTGCGAGAGAGAGGTGTAGAGAGTGTGAGAGAGAGTGGCGTGAGAAGAGAGAGTGAAGAGAGAGAGTGATGTGAGAAAGTTGATGAGAGAGTGTGGGAGAGAGAGTGTGTGAGTGTGAGTGTGAGAGAGTGTGAGTGAGAGAGAGAATAAGTGAGAGAGAAGATAGAGTTGAGAGAGAGAGAGGTAGAGAGTGTGAGAGAGGTTAGAGAGTGCGTGAAGCGTGGTGTTAGAGTGGTGTGAGAGAGAGACGAGAGTGAAGTGTGAGAAGAGTTTTGCGAGAGAGAAGAGTGCGGAGTGTGAGAGAGAGAGCGTGGTGTTTGAGAGTAGTGCGTGCGTTGCTTGGGCGCGAGATTGTCACTGTATGCTGCGCAGAAGAGTTGCGCTCGCTGGTGTTGCTACGCCTTGTGTAGCTAGAGTGTGAAGCAGTTTTAGAGCGTGTGAGAGCGATCGCGCGTGACGTGCCGCAGTCCGCGTCCGTTGAGCGCGCGCGTTCTCTTGTTCGCTCGTGTGAGCTTGTGTGCGCTCTTAGCTCGCTCGTGTGCTCGCGCAGCGCTTGCTTTCGCTCTCCTCCTTGATTCTCGCGCTCGACTCTAGTGGTGCTTCGTCGCATCAGCTCTCTTGCTCCGCCTCGTGTTGCTCGCGTGTGGTTGCCGCGCGCGCGTGTGTCGCACTGGGTTTCTCGCTCTCTTTTTGCTCGTCTTCGCGCGCGCGCCGTTTCCCAAATGTCCTCGCGCTCGTGTGCTGCTCGGCCTGCTCGTTGTGGCGCTGTCGTGTCGCCGCTCCCTGTAGTGCGCGCCGTTTTGCGGCGCCGCGGTGTGCTGCGCGCGTTCGTGACGCGCGGGTTGCAATGCGCGCGTGTGTGCAGCGTGTGATGCTCGACCGTGTGTTTGCGCGTCGTGTGCTGCGGCGCGGCGTGTCGCCGCGCGTGCGCGCGCGGTGCCGTGTTGCGCTCCCGTGGTGCGCGCCGCGTGTGCGTGATGCGCTGCTGTGCGTGTGCGCGTGTTGTCTCGTGTCGCTGTGCGCGCGTCGTGCTCTGTGCGCGTGTTGCGTGTGCGCGTTTGTGCGTGTGCGCGTGTGGTGCCGCGTGTGGAGCGCAGTCGTGTGCCGCGTTGTGCGCGCAGGTGCCCGCGACGGCCTGTTGTAGCCGCGCGTGTGCGCCGCGTGTGATCGCGCGCGCGCGTGCGCGCGCGTCGTGTTCGCGCGCGTGTGCTCGCGCGTCTGGCGCGCGTGTGCAGTCGGCGTGTGCGCCTGCGATGCCCGCGCGCGTGTGTCGCGCGCTGCGTGTGCGCCGCGCTGTGTGCCGCGCGCGTGGTGCGCGCGCGTGTTCGCGCGCGGTGCGGTGCGCGTGTGGCGACATGACTCGCGTGTGCGCGACGCGTGTGCTTGCGCGTGTGCGCGCGCGTGTGCGCCTCGCGTTCGTGCCCGCGCGCGTGTTAGCGAGTCGCGCGTGCTGCGCGGCGCCGTGTTACGCGCGCGCCTTGTCGCTTCGTGTGCCGCGTGCGTGTTCAGCGCGTCGCTGTGTGCGTCGCCGCCGTGTTGTGGCGGTGGCGTCGTGCGCGCGTGTCCGTAGGCTGCCCCGCGCGCGTGTGGCTAGCTCGGTGCGCTCGCGTGTGCGCGCTCGTGTGCTGCGCGCCGCCGTGTCGGCGTCGCGCGTGTGACGCTCGCGCGCCTGTGCGCGCGTGGTGCTCGGCGGTGCGCGCGTGGTGCGTGCGTGTGCGCCGCGTGATGCGTGCGGTGTGCGCGTGCGTGGCGCGATGCGTGCTGTGTGCGTGCGCGGTGCGTGTCGTGCGCCGCTTTGAACACCGCGCGCGCGTGTGCTTGTGCGTGGGCCTGCGTGTGTGTGTGTGGTGTGTTTGTGTGTGTGTGTGGCGTCCGTGCTGGTGTTGTCCGTGTGCGTTGTGTGGCGCCGCGCGCCGCTGCTTGGCCGTCGGGTGCGCTTGAGACTCCTTATTGTGGCGGTCAGTGTGTGAATATGGTGAAGCTAGTTCGTCTGTGTCATCACGTTCTATTAGTTCTACATCTTCAGTTTCTGAACTTTCACGCTTGGTAACACGTACAGCTGTTCCCTCACCACAGTGCAGCAGTGAAAAGAGACCCCTTTCAAACAGTGTCGCGTTCCCAACGGTGTTTCAGCAACATACAACCGGGAGTAGCGTAGGAATGTTACACCGCGCAGACTAATACAGCCAGATGTGCTTGATGATTCTCGCGACGATTAGCTAAGAATTTGACTCAAAACATAATGTATGCTTTTAGAAAAAAATGGCTTAATAAAGGTAAAAATGCCCATATAAATGTAAAAATCAGTTTAAACATATTGGGAGAGATGAATTTCTCTCCGTGTGAGCAGACCACACACTTCAGGAGTCAGCACACACGGTCTGATGGGTCTGATGGGCCCTGGCTCTCACCGGCTCTGCACCTGCTCCAGCGTCAGCTCAGCGCTCCGGGTCTGCTCGCTCACATCCACACGCTCTCTGAAGAGCCCACAGGAGCCCTGGACCCCGGCCACACCCGCCACCACGCTCACCGGGTACACCTCCAGCGGCTCGGCCTCTCGCAGCTCCTGGATCCCCGTGTCCCGGTCCACCTCCACGAACCTCCACACACACACACACACACACTCTAAAACATCTACTACTACGGGGACCTTCCTTTTTTAGTTATATATTAATTAATAATATGATGCATACAGTGATTACAACTTAATGTACATCATAATTGTGTTGCATTATTTCAACTTTTTTGGGGGTTCTAATACCTTTACCAGAGCCCAAACAACATAATTAATAACAAATCCTACACCGCTTATTTATTAAACTACAGACTTTGATAATCAGACAGCATCTACTTTTAGAATGGATCATAAACCTCCGCTACACAACACAACACCCAACAAATTTCCGTGTTGGGGCTTTTTCGACCCCTGCCTCATCCTGCACTAACACGCGCGGGTAACTAGATAAAAGGGCCTTATCATATGTCGAGTTCTTAGAACATTTTTTTTTTTTTTCTAGCTTTTAAAGTGTGCAACCCGTCCCACACGACAGCTCGCAAAAACGAGATGTGAAGCTAAGAGCAGACCGAACGTGCGGGGGACACGCGAGACCCCAGGGGGGGCGGCAGGAGTCAGGGTGGTGGGGGATTGGTCCAGGGGTGGTGGACGAACCAGCGGGAGGGTCATAGGGTGGGCCGGGCAGTCGGAGGGGCCCAGAAGTGCTGGGTGGGCCGTGTGGGCAGACCATGATATGTCGTGTCAAGTTGTGTCTGCAGGAAATACCTGGGTATGAATATTTGTGTGTCAGATAGTGTGTTTAGGGGGGCATGCATGTGATGGGTTTCCAGATGTTGTGGGCCTGCAGGCAGGATGGGCAGTAGTGTTGCTGGACAGTACTAGGGTCGTGTCAGAGGTGGTGGCTGCAGGTGAGGTCCAGGAGTGTGTGCTGCAGTGATGATGGTCAGAGTGTTCTGCGGTGATGGTCAGCGGGTGGTTGCTAGGCAAGGTACAGGTGATGAGTTCAGAGTTTGTGTCTGCTGGTGCAGTGCTGGTCAAGGTGGGGGTGCGTGGCATGCTGGTCAGGAAGTTGTGGTGAGGGGCTGCAGGTGATGGTCAGGGTGTGTGCTGCAGGTGATGGTCAGAGTGTGTACTACAGGTGATGGTCATAGTGTGTGCTGCAGGTGATGGTCAGAGTGTGTACTACAGGTGATGGTCATAGTGTGTGCTGCAGGTGATGGTCAGAGTGTGTACTACAGGTGATGGTCATAGTGTGTGCTGCAGGTGATGGTCAGAGTGTGTACTACAGGTGATGGTCATAGTGTGTGCTGCAGGTGATGGTCAGAGTGTGTACTACAGGTGATGGTCATAGTGTGTGCTGCAGGTGATGGTCAGAGTGTGTACTACAGGTGATGGTCATAGTGTGTGCTGCAGGTGATGGTCAGAGTGTGTACTACAGGTGATGGTCATAGTGTGTGCTGCAGGTGATGGTCAGAGGGTGTGCTGCAGGTGATGGTCAGAGTGTGTGCTGCAGTACAGGTGATGGTCAGAGTGTGTACTACAGGTGATGGTCATAGTGTGTGCTGCAGGTGATGGTCAGAGTGTGTACTACAGGTGATGGTCATAGTGTGTGCTGCAGGTGATGGTCAGAGTGTGTACTACAGGTGATGGTCATAGTGTGTGCTGCAGGTGATGGTCAGAGTGTGTGCTGCAGGTGATGGTCAGAGTGTGTGCTGCATACAGGTGATGGTCATAGTGTGTGCTGCAGGTGATGGTCAGAGTGTGTGCTGCAGGTGATGGTCAGAGTGTGTGCTGCGGGTGATGGTCAGAGTGTGTGCTGCGGGTGATGGTCAGAGTGTGTGCTGCGGGTGATGGTCAGAGTGTGTGCTGCGGGTGATGGTCAGAGTGTGTGCTGCGGGTGATGGTCAGAGTGTGTGCTGCGGGTGATGGTCAGAGTGTGTGCTGCAGGTGATGGTCAGAGGGTGTGCTGCAGGTGATGGTCAGAGTGTGTGCTGCGGGTGATGGTCAGAGTGTGTGCTGCGGGTGATGGTCAGAGTGTGTGCTGCAGGTGATGGGCAGAGTGTGTGCTGCAGGTGATGGTCAGAGTGTGTACTACAGGTGATGGTCATAGTGTGTGCTGCAGGTGATGGTCAGAGTGTGTACTACAGGTGATGGTCATAGTGTGTGCTGCAGGTGATGGTCAGAGTGTGTGCTGCAGGTGATGGTCAGAGTGTGTGCTGCAGGTGATGGTCAGAGTGTGTGCTGCAGGTGATGGTCAGAGTGTGTGCTGCAGGTGATGGTCAGAGTGTGTGCTGCAGGTGATGGTCAGAGTGTGTGCTGCAGGTGATGGTCAGAGTGTGTGCTGCGGTGAAGAGCGGTACCGGTCGTGCAGAGTCACGGCTCTCCGGGGCTCCGGCAGCAGGTAGAAGAGGATCTCCGCGGTTCGGATCAAGCAGCTCCAGATGAACTGCTGACTGAGCGGGTCCAGATTCAGACCGAGCTCGGGCTGTCGACTCCGCAGCCGCAGCCAGAGTGTCTGAGTGCTGATGCCGTCCAAACCCTCCAGCGCCACCTCGTCCAGAACCGCGTCCAGCGGGTCCATCATCATCACCGTCGCCGAACTCAGCGCGCTGTGCCGCCGCTTCCGCTGCTGTGAGTGCGCGCCGGAGCACTGCCTCCTGCCGAGCGCCGCCGGTACTGCAGCACTTCACACACGCCGCCGCTGTCTGTTATTAACAATCAACATCACGTGACGAGCGGTCATCAGGAACAGAAGTTACTACTTACAATTAACTTTAGCATGTATTTAGTATCTCAATACGCGTTACAAAAAAACAAACAAACATGAGTTTACATATATACAAACACATCAAAACATTGTAATTTATTATTATTGAGATACCAGTTTTTCTTAATTATTTGGAATTCGTTTAATTTTTTCATATAATATATTAGAATTTTATCATATGAACGTAGTTTTTTATTAATTTATCTAAAGTCTAGTTATTAACCTACATAAAACGAGAAATGCTTTGCCTTGACCACTATTCTACCAAATAACTATACAAACCTAAATCAGAATTTACATATGTAATTTATTATTATTTAACTTATTTTATTTCACGTAACAACAAATGTATTTAAAGGTTTAAGTATTAGTTAATAGTAATTAATTTGAATTAAAAACAATTTAGACAACTCATATAAAAACAAAACAAAAGCTAACATAGAAAAAGTATTTTTACCGTAAGATTTAAAGATACATCATGTCTGCGTGTGTTTAATAGCAGCTGCAAGTGATTTCCACAATTTAAGAACATTATGATACAAAAAAAACAAGGATATCTATACTAATAATGTTAGGCTCCGAAACAAAACAGTTTTGGCTAAACTATCATGATGACTGAGTTTGAAGTCTTTCTCTTTCGTCCTTTCGAACCAAGTCCATTGCTGAGACACTGCGATTAGCATGTTGCGGCCTTCTCCCGATCTGATGACAGAACCTAACTCCATCCTGAGTCTACGCATGAGCTGGGTTGGCACATGTCAGCAGATTTTCCTAATTATTTCAGGTGAATCTGCAGTGGATGTGGATCAGCAGATGAACACTGACTGGTGTGTGTGTGTGCAGGATCTCACCCATACTCAACCATTCTCACCCAGCATTCTCACCCAACATCACACCCGCATCTCACTGACAAGCTCACGTCCGCATTCCGCCGCATCTCATCCGCATCTCACCCGCATCTCACCCACATCACACCCCATCTCACTGCATCTCACCCGCATCTCACCCACATCTCACCGCATCTCACCCGCATCTCACCCGCATCTCACTGCATCTCACCCGCATCTCACTGCATCTCACCCGCATCACACCGCATCTCACCCACATCACACCGCATCTCACCCAGTCTCACGCCACATCACAAACATCACCGCCAACTCACCTCAATCTCACACCATCATCAACACCGCATCTCACCGCTCTCACCCACATCTACACCCCGCTCTTATCTCACCGCCTCTCACCCGACATCGACATAAAACGACCAGCATGCCTCACCAGCTCTCACAACACCACTCACAATTGAAAATAACACCGCATCTCCCCGCAATCTCAACCCACATCACACCACGCATCTACACCGCACTTCTCTACCCCGCATTCACAACCGCATCTCACCCGCATCACAACCGCATCTCACTGCTCTCACCCTCAATCACCCGCAGCTCACTGCATCTCAACCCCATCACACCGCATCCACCCACATCACACCGCGTCTCACCACTCACCGCTCTCACCCGCATTCTCACCACCGCATCTACAACCGCATCTCACCGTCATTCTCACCCCACATCACCACGCATCTCACCCACACAAAGCCCCGCAATCTCACCTCATCTCACTCCGCACTCTCACACCACGCATCACACCGCATCCACCCGCATCTCACTCATCTCACCCTCATCTCACCCGCATCTCACCGCATCCAGCCCACATCTCCCCACATCACACTGCATCGCTACTCCGCAATCTCACACCCACATCTCACGACAAGAGCATCTCCCCCCGCATCTCTCCCGCATCACACCGTCTGTTCTCACCACGCATTCTACTCTCACGCGCATCTCCCCACATCACAGTGCACTCACTTCATGCATCTCACCCATATCTCACCGCATCTCACCCGCATCTCACCCGTATCTCACTGCATCTCACTCGCATCTCACTGCATCTCACCCGCATCACACCGCATCTCACCGCATCTCACCCACATCTCACTGCATCTCACCCGCATCTCACTCGCATCTCACCCGCATCTCACCCGCATCACACCGCATCTCACCCGCATCTCACCGCATCTCACCCACATCTCACTGCATCTCACCCACATCTCACCCATATCTCACCCACATCTCACTGCATCACACACGCATCTCACTCGCATTTCACCCGCATTTCACCGCATCTCACCCACCCACATCTCACCCATATCTCACCACATCTCACTCGCATCTCACTCGCATCTCACCCGCATCACACCGCATCTCACACGCATCTCACCCGCATCTCACCCGCATCACACACGCATCTCACCCGCATCTCACCCGCATCACACCGCATCTCACCCGCATCTCACCGCATCACACCGCATCTCATCCCGCATCCCCCCGCAGCTCACCCGCATCGCATCTCACCGCATCTCACCGCATCTCACTGCATCTCACCCGCATCTCACCGCATCACACCCGCATCTCACCCGCATCTCACTGCATCTCATCCGCATCTCACCCGCATCTCATCCACATCTCACCCTCATCTCACTGCATCTCACCCACATCTCACCCATATCTCACCGCATCTCACCCATATCTTACTGCATCTCACTCGCATCTCATCCGCATCTCACCCACATCTCACCCGTATCTCACCCGCATCTCATCCACATCTCACCCTCATCTCACTGCATCTCACCCACATCTCACCCATATCTCACCGCATCTCACCCACATCTCACCCACATCTCACCGCATCTCACCCACCCACATCTCACCCATATCTCACCGCATCTCACCCATATCTCACTGCATCTCACTCGCATCTCACTGCATCTCACCCGCATCACACCGCATCTCACCGCATCTCACCCACATCTCACTGCATCTCACCCACATCTCACCCATATCTCACCGCATCTCACCAACTGATCACAAGTACAAACACACACACTCACAGACACACACACACACTCACACAGGAACTCACAGACACACACATCCTATTAGACTTCTGTTTTTATATACAGCTAGTTATAAATACTAACCTACACACCAAACCTAACAGAAAACTTAGTTTTTTAAAACTTTATTATGAGAATGTTCCCAAAGTGAGGTTTTCTCAGGTTTCAAGTTATCTCAAGTTTCTCCCACTTCTAAGTACATTTTGTCTCTGAAATATGGCTATGAAAGATTAAGATGTATATAAAACTTTACAGATGTGTAGGTAACACAGGTGACAGTGCAGCAGTGTGAAACGCCTCTGAACGCTCCTGCAGATATTGTTCTGGAATGAAGCTCTGCTGTGTGACTGCTCTCTCCCGCTGTGACCCCGTCTCCTGCGATCAGGAAAGGTCACGGTGAAGGCTAATCCTCGTCTCCAGAGAGCGACACGTATGGCTAATCACTGTTGTTTCACAGCGCTGTGACCTTTAACACGAGACGCCCGCCGAGACACCAGGACTCAGCACTCTATAACCACTCTTCAGCTGCAGTACACACGAAACCAGAATCAGTGTTTCAGAATCAGTCAATTCAGGAGCATTTCTCAGGATCTGTCAGTAATAATGAAGGGGAACTGTGTCTTTGAAAGCCTACTTTTATATAATGAAAAATCTGGGATTTGAATCCTTCTCTTCATATTCCACAGACAGAAGAATCGCTTGGATTTCACGACTCAATCTCACCCGAAATATTTAAAACACATTACTACTGACAAACACATGGGATTTTAGTTGTTTTATTGGATTTCTTCTTTTCAGAGGAAAATGTGTCCAAAATGACACAAGAGTCCCGTACAATGAACAGAAACTGTTAATATCACCCAACATATAGAAGTAAAAACAAAAGCCTGAACATAACACACAAACTTTGTAGAAATGGTTTTAAAAACACAGCCACAGTCATGTGACACACGTTCACTCAAGCTTCGCCTCCTTCGTCCCGTTGCCAGCGGTTATGTCGCAGCTCTCTGCGCTCCCATCCACTTTCTCTCCCTCCCCGTGTTCCTGCGTTTGATGGACTGCCTCCTGCGGGCCTGTGTTCTGATTGTGGGCTCCTTGGCCACTTCCTGCAGGTTGTACTTGCGGAAGAGCGTGTAGTCCTTGAGGACGCTGACACAGCAGACCGCCTTGATGATCTCGATGATGATGGAGAGCTCAGGGTTGGTCAGATCCACCTTATTCAGTGGATTCAGCTTCCCCACCAGACCTAAACCCAGCAGAGAACAGACAGAGATGAGACACGTGTGTGTGTGTGTGTACTGGTTTATATATTCTGGTGGGGACTTAAACCTGAATACACACAGACTCATGGGGACTCATGTCACAGTGGGGACCTAAATTGAGGTCCCCACCGGGTACAAAAGCTTATAAATCCATACAGAATGAAGTTTTTTGAAATCTACCAATGCAGAAAGTCTCCCTGTGTGTAGGTTTAGGGGTAGGGTTGGTGTAGGGCAATAGAATATACGGTCTGTACAGTAAAAAAAACCATTACGCCTATGGGATGTCCCCATTTTCACAAAAACAACCTGTGTGGGTTTGTGTGTGAGAGAGAGAGAGAGAGAGAGTGTGCGAGTGTGTGTGTGAGAGAAAGAGAGATAGAGAGTGAGTGTGTGTGTGGTGTGGGTGTGTGTGTGTGTGTGTGGGTGTGTGAGAGAGAGAAGAGAGAGAGAGAGAGAGAGTGTGAGTGGGTGTGTGTGTGTGAGAGAGAGAAAGAGAGGAGAGAGAGAGAGAGAGAGAGAGGGAGTTGTGTTGTGTGCGATGAGAGAGAGAAGAGAGAGGAGAGAGAGAAGGGAGTGTGGAGTGTGTGTGTGTGGTGTGGTGTGTGTGTGTGTGTGTGTGTGTGTGTGTGAAGAGAGAGAGAGAGAGGGTGGGTGTGTGTGTGGTGTGTGTGTGTTTGTGTTGTGTGTGTGTGTGAGAGAGAGAGAGGAAGGAGTAGTGTGGTGTGTGAGAGGAGAGAGAGAGAGAGAGAGAGAGAGGGAGTGTGTGTGTGTGTGGGTGTGAAGAGAGGGGAGAGAGAGGAGCGAGGTGGTGTTGTGAGAGAGAGAGCGAGTTGAGAGTGTGTTGTGAGAAGAGCGCGAGTGTGTTCTCTGTTTTTTGGGTTAGAGAAGAGCGCGAGTTGTGTATCGAGAGTGTGTGTGTGTGTGAGAGAGGGAGTGTGTGTGTGAGAGAGAGAGAGAGTGTGTGGGGTGCTTGGTGGAGTGTGTGTGTGTCGATAGGAGAGAGGTGTTTGTGGGTGTGGAGTGAGGTGTGGTTGGTGTGTGAGAGAGAGAGAAAAGGGAGTGTGTGTGGGTGGAGTTGAGAGAGAGAGAGAGAGTGGGTGGTGAGTGAGAGGAGAGAAGAGAGAGAGAGAGTGACTGTGTGTGTGTGTGTGTGTGTGATTGTTGTGTGTGCTGCTTGTACCGGCCACTGCTTTGATGACCTCCTCTCTCTTGTTCTGGCTGCTGTTTCTGGCTTTGAAGCAGATCTGGTATGTGGCTCGCTGCGGTGCTCTGAACCAGCGCTCCAGAAACACACTCAGGAACTTCTCCATGTCCTCTGGAAACGCTTTACATGTGCCACTGACCGGCAGCATGCGCAGGATCACACGCGACTTCCTATTCTTCGTCTGATAGAGGTCTGACAGAATGTGATGGACTAGCTGCTCTGGGTCTAAGAGAGAGAGAGACAGAGAGAGAGAAATGGACGTTATGGATCTGAATCTGAAGTGTTTCTGTTGGAGCTCATGAGCTGATTCTCTCACCCGACTCCATGAGTGCGACTGAACACAACATTATGAGCTCCGCTGTCCACCGCACTGAACCTCTGCTGATGCGTCTTCATAGACGACTGTATCTGAGACACTTCCTTCTTCAGAGCCGCCTCTGCGTCTTCATCCTCCTCCTCTCCTCACTGAGACTGTCCTGTGGGTCTGCAGGCTGTGACACATACAGTAACATATCTCTATAGGGATACTCTATATAGAGGTCTGCACAGGCTTTAAACTGAAGCCCGAACCCGACCCGTACCCGAGATCGTCTGACCCAGCCCGACCGACCCGAGCGGCACAGTTCAATTTGGAGCCCGAACCCGAAATCTTTTTTTTTCCCCAACAACGAATAGCCAATTTTAAAAAATATATATGCCTCAAAGTCTACATTCAAAGGTCCAAATCTGAATTTTCATCAGTGGCAAAGGTCTGGACTTGTTTAAAACTTGTTTTTAATAAACATACATAACATGCATAACAAATAAACATTCTTTTTTTTTAAATGTATTTATTTACAATTAATTTAAAGGGATAGTTCACCCAAAAATGAAAATGTGATGTTTATCTGCTTACCCCCAGGGCATCCAAGATGTAGGTGACTTTGTTTCTTCAGTAGAACACAAACAGAGACTTTTAACTCAAACCGTTGCAGTCTGTCAGTCTTATAATGGAGGTGGATGGGAATCACGGCTTTGAGAGTCATAAAACATGCACAAACAAAACCAAATTAAACCCTACTGTTTGTGACGATACATTGATGTGAAAAGACACAAAATGATCAGTCTGTGCAAGAAACTGAACAGTATTTATATTGTTTTTTACCTCTGATTCACGCAATGTCTGAACTGTCCTGAGCCACCTATCTCTCAAATGGACCATTGACACTCTATCTACAATCTCAATTAGGAGTGTCAATGGTCCACTTGAGAGATAGGTGGCGGTAATGCACTTATAAGTCTGCGATCCGCTGTAAAGCAAGAAGAAGAAGACACGTGGCCACGGGCCGTCCTGTTGAGAACGCGTTCTCACAGGTCATACATTGTGGGTGTATACGGGTAAAAAACTATATAAATACTGTTCAGTTTCTTGCACAGACTGATCGTTTCGTGTCTTTACACATCAATGTATCGTCACGAGCCGCAGGGTTTAATTTGGTTTTGTTTGTGTATGTTTTTCAGACTCTCGAAGTCGTGATTCCCATTCACTTCCATTATACGACTGACAGACTGCAACGGTTTGAGTTAGAAATCTCAGTTTGTGTTCTACTGAAGAAACAAAGTCACCTACATCTTGGATGCCCTGGGGGTAAGCAGATAATTATCACATTTTCATTTTTGGGTGAACTAGCCCTTTAAGTGTCCACAATAGGGTCCGATCCGATATGGGTTTTTCTCTGGCCGATGCTGATGCCGATATTTAGAAATCAGGGCAGCCGATGGCCGATATACGATGCTGATTTTTTTGGTCGATATGTTTGGCTGATTTTTATTCCCCCTTTATCTGATAAAAGCGAGTTTGAGTAAATGATTATTGCAGGGCACAAGATAGTAATAGTAGTAGTAGCCTATTTCAGAGTAATAATACATGGCTGAAGCACTTCTAACACAGTTCTGAGCATGCTTTTAGTTTGTTTGCTGACAGACAGCCACAAGACTGCAAATTGCAATTAATTATCCGCCAGCCAGAGGCGCTGTTGGAGCAGAGAATATAGCGGTTTTTCCCGGTAATAACGGCTGTAATCTACTAACCTACTTAATACAGCATTACAGGAGACTCAATTAAAAATGACATCGAAGCTTTTTCTGAAAGGTTCAATATCTTGCCTTCGCTTTTCAAGTTTCGGACCATCTCCAAAAGACATTTAAATCTAAACATAATGATTACATGTTTTAACATCGTTTTAAAGTAGGAATAATTGTGTGCTTGAAATAAAAATGGAGGCGGGTCCGGAAGGATTTCCTCTGGGGTCCGTACTTTGAGAAGCGACTTGCTCTAATAGTATGACATGTTATACTCTAGAGTGACAGTAATCCTCATAGTGACAGAATACTCGATATTGATACCTACAGTAAAGTGACGAGTACAGTGATGGATAGATACTCTATCAGTGACGTATATACCTATAGTGCCAGTAATACTCTATAGTGATCTCGACAGTAACCCGTATCGTGATATATGTGATACCTCGCTGACAGACTTACTCGAGAGTGATACTCTACAGTGACAGTGATACTCTACAGTAATAGTATAGTGATAGTGACAGTAATACTATATCGTGATACTCTACAGTGACAGTACAGTGATAGTACAGTGATACTCTATAGTGACAGTAATACTCTACAGTGATAGTGACAGTAATACTCTATAGTGACAGTAATACTCTATAGTGATACTCTACAGTGACAGTGATACTCTACAGTGATAGTATAGTGTTACACTATAGTGACAGTACAGTGACAGTGATACTCTACAGTAATAGTATAGTGATAGTGACAGTAATACTCTATAGCGATACTCTACTAACATAACAGTACAGTGATAGTATAGGATACTCTATAGTGCCAGTAACGCTAGTGATACTCACAGTACAGTGATATCTACAAGTGCTAGTGCCAGTAATACTCTATATGACAGTATACTCTATAGTTATACTCTACAGTAAAGTGCAGTACAGTTGATAGTAATAGTGATACTCTACAGTGCATGATACTCTACAGTGAGAGTGAAAGTAATACTCTACTCTATAGTGATAGTATAGTGATACTCTACAGTGACAGTGATACTCTAAAGTGATAGTATAGTGATACTCTATAGTGACAGTAATACTCTACAGTGATAGTGACAGTAATACTCTATAGTGATACTCTACAGTAACAGTACAGTGATAGTATAGTGATACTCTATAGTGACAGTAATACTCTACAGTGATAGTGACAGTAATACTCTATAGTGATACTCTACAGTAACAGTGACAGTACAGTGATAGTATAGTGATACTCTACAGTGATAGTGACAGTAATACTCTATAGTGACAGTAATACTCTACAGTGATAGTGACAGTAATACTCTATAGTGACAGTAATACTCTACAGTGATAGTGACAGTAATACTCTATAGTGACAGTAATACTCTACAGTGATAGTGACAGTAATACTCTATAGTGACAGTAATACTCTATAGTGATACTCTACAGTGACAGTGATACTCTACAGTGATAGTATAGTGTTACACTATAGTGACAGTACAGTGACAGTGATACTCTACAGTGATAGTATAGTGATAGTGACAGTAATACTCTATAGTGATACTCTACAGTGATTGTACAGTAACAGTGACAGTGATACTCTAGAGTGATAGTATAGTGATACTCTAGAGTGATACTCTAGAGTGATAGTATAGTGATACTCTAGAGTGATAGTATAGTGATACTCTAGAGTGATAGTATAGTGATACTCTAGAGTGATAGTACAGTGATACTCTAGAGTGATAGTATAGTGATACTCTACAGTAACAGTGACAGTACAGTGATAGTATAGTGATACTCTATAGTGATACTCTACAGTGATTGTACAGTAACAGTGACAGTGATACTCTAGAGTGATAGTGACAGTGACAGAAACAGGTGTTCGGCATCACCTGCTCGGGGCCGTAGAGCGCGTCCGCGTACTCGCTGAGCAGACTGAAGGCTTCGCTCGTGCACTTGCGCTCGTTCATGTTGCAGGTGACGAGCACGCCCTGCGCGCCCACCTCCAGCTCGCGCGCGCGCCTCTGTCTCTTGTGCGCGTGTCCGCCGAAGCGCCTCCTGCTCCTCTTGCGCGTCTCAGACATGCCTGCTGTTTATCAAACACTCCTCCTCCTCTTCCTCCTCCGCTGCTGGGTCTGGATGAAGAGATGAAGAGGCTGCGGCTTATGAACACGCTCCTGACGCGCGTGTGTTTGTGTCTGTCGCGCTCCACGCTCTCGCAGCACGCGTCATACAGAGCGCCGCGAGGGACACCTCATTACGAAACGCGTTTGACGGGGCTGCACAAATCAGTCTCTTGTTTTCTTTGTTGAGGTTATGAAAATATCTAGAATAAAATTTGTATTTGTATAAAACGTTTTGCTAACACTTTACTGCTTAAAGCCTTTGTGCGTAATGCATTATAAAAGTAATTCATAATGTTCGTTGTAATACATTGCATCAATTCATAAATAATGCAATCAAGTTCAAATGCATTCATTCTGTTCAGTGTGTGGTGTGAAAAGATCACATTAGCAATTAAAGACAAACTCTTCAGCAAAACCTGCTCAGCTCCAAGTGTCGGAATAGTTTTTGCTCCCAAATAGAGCTGCTAGTCCTCTGTATGAAGAGTTTCTGGGTGTGATATGACACAGTTTACTTTATTTTTGTCTACTATTAAATACTATTTGTTTTGACTGAATATAATGTCCTACACTTGCTGCAGTCATTCTTCAGACGAGGGACAAAACAGCTCCAGCAAGGGTAACTGCTATTAGCTTTAAAAATACTAATATTTTCCATTTTAAATCTCATGAGGGATTAATAATAGAAAGTATTTAACACAATTATCACCTTCAGTTTAATTTTCTCATTATTATACCAGATCTGTGTTTCTCACTGCATCTAAAACTGTCCACAGAGAAGGGTTCAAGCATTCATATGCAATAAAATGGATAAAAATGTTTTTTTTAATGATGAAAAAGAGCTTGTTTTATCAAAAGCAACACTTAATAATATCTCCTATCAAAGCAAGGTTGTTTTTTAATGACACATGCATGTTTCATAAGATTTTTAAGTTGTGTCCCCAGGTTTTGTCAACACCGTCAGACATTCAATAAAGTGTACTAAACTCAGGGAATATGAGGGGCAGCGGTCACTCTAAACGACCCCTCGCCACATTAACCTCTGCAGAGTACAGCAGTGTCACACAGGCTCTGCTCAGTTTAGTTTTAGAATAGTCTAAATCCTAATGTTAATATGTTCTGTGTCACAGCCGTGATATGTCAACACCATCTTCCAATTTCTGAGGAAATTATTGGAAATATTTAGATAATGTTATTCTCCTGAAGCAGGTTCCATTAGCATCTAGCATCAACAGAAAAAAATAAAATGGCTACTACATGAACTCCATTGGTTTTGTGAAAGAAATGCCAAATTTGTCACCACCGTCAGATCTTGTGTTCCAGTGATATATCACAATACTTCAATGTGACTCTTGAATAAAAGCTTTATAAACAATAACACACTCAGTTTGTTTTAATACAGTAATGGACTGATTCAAAAATGACTACAAATTCAGGTTTTCGTCACCTCCGTCAGTTGAATATTTTGATAATATTTCGTTATGATATTTTATATTTGTTGTGGAATTGTTGGTCAAATGTGAAAGTGTAATCTGTCTGCTAACACCAGAATGTGTTTTGAAATGTTAAAAACATCTTGAATGCTGTTAAAGATAAAGTTGAAATTATATTACACAGTCCAAGGTAAAAAAGCACATTTGGTTAAAAAAGAGAAAAGTTGGGAGGTTGTATCAAAGCATGGCTCAGTAGTTTAGTAGCTTTCATTTGTCTTGAGTACAAGGTTTTATTTTTTCAATTTTGCACCCTGTTTTGTCCCACTTCTCAAGAATGACTGTGGAGCACATTTGCTTTTTATCTAAAAAGTTAGAGACTGAATGCATTACATGTACATGTTTTCATGTCCCTGACAGAATTCATTAAATATGCATCAACTGTGTCTTCAAACGTGTTTTATTATAAACATTATTTCACAGGTTTCTTTAAAACGCAGACACAATTCATGAGGTCATCATCATAATCACAATGCAGAACAAAAACAGACGGCAGTGCTCTCTGTATCTGATAACAGCACATGCATCAGGTGAAGCGTCTGCACACTTGCTGTTTCTGTCTCGTACGAGCATGATGCTATTCTCAGATCTTTTGCAAGGAGCGTCACTCTTATCTGTTGATTCTCTCCCAAAACAGAAAGACTGCATGTGGAAATGTC
>JADLZN010011898.1:0-110000 GCA_018155175.1 Sinocyclocheilus anophthalmus | reverse complement strand
TCATTCCGACCTTCACTCACACCACACACACTCACTCACACACACTCACTCACTCACTTACTCACACTCATTCACACACACACACACTCATTCAGACTCACTCAGTCACTGTGCTGCACTTGAAGTCAGTGTGTGGATTCTGGTTCATTCACTGTATGTATGTGTGTGTTTGTGTTTCTGTGGATCAGGATGTGCTGTCGGTGAAGAACGTGTGTGATCTGATCCACTACATTACACTCAGACGCTCACACAGCGTGAGGAAGCCCAGGTACACACACACACACACACACTCACTCTCTTTGACTGTCAGGTGACGGTGTGTTGTGTGTTCAGCTGGTTCGGTGTCGGTGATGAGCGAGTGTCTCGTGTGAACGTGATGGTCCTGGATGGACTCACACAGAGTCACTTCTACAGATACTTCAGTCTCTTCAGACACCTGAGAGACAAATACAGTGCAGTGAGTGACACACACATCATTATCATTACACAAGCGCTGCTGACTGTAGTTATTGATCAGTGCTGTGTTTCTCAGCGATGGACTCTGTCGCCCTCTTCTGGTGACCTGCTGACCTCTGACCTCCTCAGCGCTGCGGTCGCGGTGTGTGACAGAGCAGCAGAGACGCGTGCGGCACTACCAGGTGAGTCATTCGTTCCTCGCCAATCTGTCGCTGCTGATGACCCGTGTCACATGACCCACTGTGTGTCGCAGCTGCGCTGAGGTGGCATCCCGTGATTCGCCGCTTCGGTCTGAAAGCCGCGGGGCTGAGCAACTTCCTGCTGACCCAACAAGAAATGATCAAACAGAAGTATCCTGTCAAGGGTGAGACACACACATACATACACACACATATCAGACACACACGACACACACACACACACACACATGTTGATATCATTTTCCCATGATGCCATGCAGGTGGGTGGGGCTGCGAGGAGTTTGTGTGTACAGTGAGCGACGGGCATGTGACGGACAGCAGTCCTCTGTTCGGTCTGGACTGTGAGATGGTGAGTGGATACAGTCTGTGGTCTTCGCTGTGATTGGCCGCTCTGATCTGCGCTGTGATGGGCCGCTCTGATCTGTGCTGTGATTGGCCGCTCTGATCTGTGCTGTGATTGGCCAGCGGCGCTCTGACATGTCTGTGTTTCAGTGTCTGACGTGTGTGGGGTTAGAGGTCACGCGTGTGGCACTGGTGGACAGCAGTGGACGCTGTGTGCTGGATGAGCTCGTCAAACCACCCAACCCCATCATCGACTACTGCACCAGGTATACACACACACACACTTTATGTGCAGGTCTGTAGTGTTGCGTGTGATTGAGTGTGTGTGTGTCTCAGGTTCTCAGGAATCACGCAAGCGATCCTCGCGCCCGTCTCCACGCGTCTGGCAGACGTTCAGTCCAGACTGCAGCAGCTGCTGCCACCGGACGCTGTGCTGGTCGGTCACTCTCTGGACGGAGACCTGCGCGCCTTATATGTACTGTTGACTTGATGTTGCTTTTCTGTTGTTTGAATTTTAGAAGTTCTTTAATGTGCTTTTGTCATGTTAGTATTTTTCATTTATTATTTATTTTATTTCAGTTTTAGTCATTCAACCTAAACTTTTTTCAGTGTTAGTTGCAACATTTCAAATTTTCGTTTAAGTTTTTCTAATGTAATATTTGTCTTGTATATGTTCTTCAGCTTTTTTTTTTTAACAGTTGTAGTGTCTGTGTGTGTTTGTGCTCAGCTGGTTCATCCTCACGTCATCGACACGTCTCTGCTGTACCGGCAGGAGTTCGGCCGCAGGTTCAAACTCAAACACCTGGCTCAGGTCGTTCTGAAGTGAGTCAAACACACAGCTGCAGCTCGTCATGTTCACACGCTTCAGATACAGACATGGCTCTCTCTGTCTCTCTGTGTGTGTGGTTGTGTCAGGCGGGAGATCCAGTCGGAGGTCAGGATAGGTCACGACCCCTGTGAGGACGCGCTGGCCGCTCTTCATCTGGCTCAGTACTTCATCAGGAAGGGACCCAGAGAGGTCTGAATCAGTTTCTTAATGTCCTATTTAAATTATTCATTTGAAATGAGTCAGTTCTTTTGAATCAGCTTTTTAAAATTGGTTTCTGTAAATCATTTTTGAATTTCTTCTCAATGAATCAGTCGAACCAATTCACAAAGGATGGCCTGAATGATTTTTTGTTTTAAACTGTGATTTGTAAGTCAATCATTCTTTTGATTTGGTTCTTTTGAATCAGTTCTTCTGAATTTTCTGAATCGGTTGTTTTGAGATGCTTCCTGTAAATCATTGCTCTTGAGTATTCTTCAGTGATGTTAGATCGTGGATGGCTGATGTTGCTTCTCTCTCTCAGGTGGTTGAGGATCATCTGGAGGATCTGTGGGATCTGGAGTTTACTGAGGACGATGACTCTGATCACGCGATCTCGTCCAGTCGTCGCAGCAGGTACTCGTCTGTAGATCTGACTCGTCTGAGACTAACGATCCTGCTCTCTGACAATCTCTCTGTCCAATCACAGCCCTCTCCGCTTCGGCCACGCTCTCAGCAGATCCGGCCAATCAGCAGTGTTCCTGGGCGGATCGGTAGAGATGAGCGGCTCGCTGTCCAATCAGCAGTGCAGGAGACACCAGTGCTCCAGTGACCGAGAGGTGTGTATCACCTGTATCTCACTGTGTGTGTGTGTGGTTCAGTCATACACACTAACGACAGCTGTAACAATACTACCAGACTAACTAGAATAATAACAATAATGATAATTATGACAACTGTAACAATAGTGTCAGAATAACAATAACTATACCTATTAGATATATAATACGATCAGTATAGTTCGTGCTAATGAATCATACCGAATTGTAAAAATTGATGTCTGAATGATTCATTTGTGAGCCTGAATCACTCATTTATAAAGTCATATTTGAGTGATCCATTGGTTTGAAATTATTCTTTTGAATCATTCTATTTGATTTTCTTTCTTCTCAATGAATTGAATTGCCAATTCACAAATATTGGTCTGAATGATTCATTTTATGAGTGAATCGCCAATTATTGACTTTTGAATATGTTGTACTGACTGTTTTTGTGATGAGCAGACGCTGTACTCATCTCATGGTCGTGTTTGTGTGTGTGTTTGTGTTTGTGTGTGCAGGGGTGTGTGTGTCCAGACGGGTGGGTTCAGTCCTACACACTCCCGTGTCTTAAGGTTCTCGTCATTCAGAAACGCACTGAATCAAACAGCAGCGATGGGACCACACCTGAAGCAGGTACACAATCTAACACACAAACACACACACTCGCAGACAGACAGTGTGTCTCTGAGCTTTGTTGTGTGTTCAAGGTATTTGATCCGTACCTGTAGCTGATGTTTGTTGGGAGTGTTTGTCTCTGACGTGTGTAAGTCTCCAGGTTGTGTGAGCGTCTGCAGCAGCCTGATTTGTGTGTTGATTGTGGTCTCTGACGTGTGTTTGTGGGTTGTGGTGTGTGTGGCGTCTGCAGAGCCTGATGTGTGGTGTCTCTGATGTTGTTTGTTCCATGTGTGTGTAGCGTGCTTGGTGCTGATTGTGTGTGGGTGTTCTGGTTGTTTCAAGGTGTTGAGCGTCTCAGACAGATTGTGTGTGTGTGTGTTCAGGTGTGTTGGTTGCTGCCGCGAGGTTTGGTGGGAGTGTGTGGGAATTTGTCTCTGACCGTTGGTGGGTGTGTGTTTGTGTGTGTGTGAGTGTTTGTGTGTGAGAGTGTTTGTGTGTGAGTGTGTGTGGTGTGTGTGTCTCTGACGGGTGTGTGTTCCAGGTGTGTGAGCGTCTGTAGCTGATGTGTGTGTGTGTGTCTCTGACGTGTGTTTGTGTGTGTGTGTGTGTGTGTTAGCTGATGTGTGTGTGTGTGTGTGTGTGTGTGTGTGTGTGTGTGTTGTGGTGTGTGTGTGGGTGTGTTCTCTGATGTGTGTGTGTTCCAGGTGTGTGAGCGTCTCAGACAGATGTGTGTGCTGTATGTCGGCCCGCTGCCGTCTGATGCCACAGAGACTCTCGTACACAGACTCCTGAAGCGCTGCGGACGCCTGCGGACCATACGACTGCTGCACTACACACACGAGGTACACACACACAGACACCCCTGCTCACGACTAGAGTCACTGAACAGTAGGTGTTTGAAGTGTGTGTGTGATGTGTCTGCAAGGTTCATGCGGAGGTAGTGTTTGAGCATCTTGAAGGAGCTCAGCTTGCTCTAGAACATCTGAATGGACTCCAGATCAACGACTGCATGATCAAGGTTTTACACACGCGCGCACACACACCGCTCTCTCTCTTCTCTCCTCTCTCATCCCCTCCCCTCTCACCCTCCTCGTCTCACGCTCTCCGCTCTCTCTCTCTCCTCTCTCTCTCCTCTCTCGCGCCTCTCTCCTCTCTCGCTCTCATGTCTCCTCCGTCATCCTCTCCTCCTCTCCCATCTCTCATCCTCTCTCCTCTCGCTCTCCACGCTCTTCCTCTCTTCTCTCTCTCTCGTCTCTCTGCACACGACAAAAAAAAAACGTCTTATGTTTACATTTATTCAGTTAAGTGACTCCAACTAATGTCCTGTTTACCAGCCAAGCAATGAATAACGATCAGCATCCGCTTATCACTATTCAAGTGTTAAAGGGGTCATATGATGCTGCTAAAAAGAACAGTATTTTGTGTATTTTTACATGACATGGCAGTGGAAACAACAAAACTACAGCGAGAATAAAAGTTGCGCCTTCTTTCTTTGCGTGAACATTTGGGCGGCGTTATGCAAATCTTCCCACACAGTGATGTAGACATGTGGGGGCGTGTTAGAACGAGGCGTTTTAGGTAGGCGTGGCTGACTCTTAACTTTTATAAAGAATATCTCTTTGGATTTGAGACTTTAGTCTTTGCAACTTTACAGATCTTCTTTTGCACCAAGAGCTTGTAACACTCCAAAGAGAAAGAAAAACTTGAAATCACATCATATGACCCCTTTAATAACTGCTCAATAATAGTGAGTTCACACCACAGCTATAACAATAACCACACAGAGAAACTATATCCTTAAAATCACTTTGAAAGCAAGAGCGAGTTTTTTTCAGGTAATTTTTTCAGTTGTTATAGTATTGTTATTGTTCTGATTATTTATTGTAGTTATTGTTGCAGGTATTGTTATAGTTATTCTGATAGTATTGTTACAGTTATCGTGATAGTTCCAGCTGTTGGTGTTAGGAGGCGTTGTGTCTGTGAGCTGACGAGGTTTTAACGGTCGTTATGTGAGCGCAGGCGCGGCGTCCCGTACACGAGTTGTGTCTGGATCTGGACGAGCGTCTCTCTGAGCGTCAGAACGATCCTCTCAATGCTCACGTCATCTATGTGAGTAATCTGTCCTCCAAACCGCATCGCCATGAAGACCAGCTCCAGAGCTTCAGACAGGTCGGCCCTATTCAGCGCGTCACGAGCGCCGCAGAGCATGCTGGGAAACGCAGCAGGCACGCCTTCATCAGTGAGTATGAGTCCACCAGAGCACTGTTAATTCACCTCGGTAATATGTAAATGACGTGATGATGCGAGTGTTTTGTGATTCGTAGGGTTCGAGTGCGCTGACAGCGCTCAGGCCGCGGTGGGCGTCGCCCCCCAGATCGGAAACAGGAAGCTGTCAGTGTGTCACGCTCTGACTCCGCCCCACATGACCTCATGGACACGCCCTGTTACCACGGAAACCAGCCCAGACACGGCAGAGCAGGGGGAGGAGTGTTACGTGAGTGACAGCTGTCAGTCAAACAGAAACCGTCTTTAATGTCTCTGCGTCTCTGATTTTTGTGTGTGTCATGTGACCCTCAGGAGCGACTGCTGGAGCGGCAGATGAAGAAACTGGATGCAAGAGTGGGAAAAGTGTTCAGAGCGCTGGAGGAGAACTGCCTGAGCGTCGTGATCCTGCCCGGACACAGAAGGTACCTCACACACACTCTCTCTCACACACAGTTTGTGTATCAGTGTGACTGACGTTCTGTGTGTGTGTTTACAGCGACGGCGTCGATCATCCCGGCCTCTGCTTCATTCACATCAAACGAGTGCCTGCTCTGACTCCGCCCAGCTGATCTGTGATTGGCTGACCTGACTGTGACACGCCCATTTCTACCAATGTTCTTACAGCACAAGCTTTTTCATACATGTGAGCAGGTTTTTAATGTATTTGAATACTGTTCAGAATAAACACGACTGAAGTGTGCAGATGTGAGGAGCTTTTGTCCTGCTAAAAACACCACAGTGACTCTGAGCTGCTGTACTGTATGAGCGCTCAATCACTAACAGAATCATGTCTGAGATTCAAATGGACACACAGACATCAAGACCATGCATGACGAGTTTTTAGTAGTTTAGGGGTAAGTAGGGATATCCGACCCCGTGATTCCCATTAATCGTGTAGGCACCCTAGCCATGGATTATCCGGCTTATATAACGGTCACTTGCCAGCATTGACAAAGTAAAGCTGGTCTTGATGTTTGCAACTGGACTAGGGTTATTTTCATCAGTTACAGCCCTTTTTATATAAATATACACTAAATTGTTAATGTGTGTGTGTGAATGCTAAAGCAAAATAAAGGAGATCATATAAATTAATGGCAAATAAACATGAAATGAATTGGCTGCTGCAGGTGCATTCAGCATCAGACCGCATCACACTGACCTTTTCTCATTACACACATACACTCACACACAGGCACACACGCACACTCACCACAACACACACACACTCAAACCAGTCACAACGACACACACACACCTACATCCACAGCCACACACTCAAACACAGTCACACACACACACACACACACATACACACACACACACACACACACACACAAACACACACACACACCACGAGCAGGACGTACACTCACAACCCATACCACACACACTTCAACACACACACTCAACACACACACCACACAATACATACACCACACACTCCAACACCCAGTTCACACACACTACATACACAACACACTCACACACATCACTCACCACACCACGACATACACGCACACACCACACACCTCAACACGCACACACACACACAGTGACACTACTCTCACACCACACACACATACACCCACTTCAAACCATTGGACACACATACTCTCACACACACATACACTCACACTCTCTCTCACACACACACAGTCTCTCACACTCTCTCACACACACACATACAAACACTCTCACACACACACACACACTCCTCTCACACATAAAGAGCAACTACATACACTCACACACTGCTCCACAACACAGACACTCCACACGACACTCATACACACCCACACACACCGTACATCCACACACACACTCAACCACATAGTCAAACTACACACACACACCACTCACACATACACACACACCACACTACACTCACACACACACAGAACATCCAACCACACTCACGACCACACACGCACGCCCACACATACACTTCAACCACCCCACACACACTCACAACACAGTACACTCACACACACACACATGCTCACACACAACGCACACACACACACATACACTCACAATCTAAACCACACATAACCTGATGGATGTCGTGAGAAATTACATATGTGTGAAATGAAATGACTTCAAATGGCCTGAAATTATAATCTTAGGGACCCTTCAGTTTAACCAATCATAACACCTGTTATATTCATTGATTAATCTCTAATGATCCATACAAAGTTTATATTAATAACAGCATTAAAAAGAAAATAACTTACAAAAGTCTGTACAACGGTTCTTCACTTTACTGTGTTCTCCACTCACATTTGATGCAATGTGAAAAAACAACTATACAGCGCCTTGCAAAAGTATTAATTTTTTCACGTTTTATGTTGCTGCCTCATGTTAAACTGCTTAAATTACTTTTTGTTTTTTCCTTCCCCAAATCAATCTAACATCCATACACCCTAATGACAACGCAAAAACAGAACTGTCACAACGTAGTAAATTAGATCAAAATCAAAACCGGAAATAAGTACATTGCATTACTCATCTGAAGCACCTTAACAGCCTCTTTAATGGTCTGTTTTTTTGTTTATGGCTACATGTGCGACTTTCCTTCCCACCGCTCCTGGTTAGGGCAATTTAGTGATTGATTTCTTGCATTCCTTCCAGCATGATGGAGCACCATGCCACAAAGCAAGAGTGATAAAGAAGTTGCCTCACGCCCTAGCTTGACATTTTTGATCCGTGGCCAGGGCCCCTCCCCAATCCTCAATCCCATAGAAACCTGTTGGTCCAGGGTCCTCACAAGATTGATGGACCAGCATAAGCCCCAGATTGTATCAACTCTCTGAAACGATAAGACATAAATGGATTCCCCCATCGATTCCATGGTTTGGCCCAGAAGCTGATATCCAGCATGCCAGAGCGAACTGCAGAGGTTATGAAGAACAAGGCTCAACACTGTAAATACTGACTCAATATATTTATTTGCCAATAAAAGCCTTTAACTTATATGCTTATCATTGTTTTTCAGTATACCTATAACATGTTTATGAAAAATAATCTACAAATACTGAAGCAGCAAACTTTGAAACTCATTTGTGTCAAGCGGTTTATTATATATATACAGTATATCCTGAAAAAAGTATCACATTTCCAACATTGATAATAAATCAGCATTGCATTGCATAAAATGCATTTTAAAGTATATTAAAATTTGGATCAAATAAATGCAGGCTTGATGACCATAAGTGACTTCTTGCAAAAATATAAAATAATAATGTATCCCAACTTTTGACCTATAATAGTTTTTTTTACATTGCCCCTATTTTACGTTTGAGCCCCTGCCCCAGAGGAACTCTGCACTTCCCTGCAGAAGTTCCTGTTTCATATCTATCTGATAGCTGCCCTATTTCTGTTCATCTTCTTTCTCTCATGAAGACCCTCCTCTTCTGAGGAGCTATAGAAGGTGTGCTGAATCAGACCCATTACTTCCTTCACCTGCTGATCAGAGATGGACCCGCAGATCTCCAGAGCTCAGCAGGGCTTGTAATGCTACCCAGCACAGATTCAGATCAGCACAGGGCTCACGCTGCTGTTATGAGTTACTGTCTGGAGAAACTAGGGATTTGTCCCATGGGATTTTCCAAGTGCATGAGTACAACTACAGTATTACAGATCGGTAAGTCCAATACCATGGATTGAAATGCACTGTTAGATTTGACTGATAGAGATGCTGCTATTATTTACTGAGCTGAAATAGAGAAATATGTAACTTGTCACAGAATTTTCTGGTGGAAATTAACAAATCCGATCACAGAATATTCTATATAGATTTCTGCTATTAAAGTAACAATACAATTTGTATTAAAATGGATTTAAAAAAAAATCAAGATTTTCTTTTTTTTGCTTTGCAGCTATGAGATGATACATTATCAAAAATACTCTTTCTAACGTGATGCATTCATAAATACACAACTGAACTCGTCTTTCCTGTATCATTCATGTTTTTAGGTAACAATCTTATAAAAATGAAGCGAAAAGAATGCACTGAAGACTGTCAAGACAGTTCCGTGATCTGGGGCATATTAAAGTCTGCTTTTTCCTGCTGCGGCACTCGTCTTTGTAACTACAGAGATGCTCCAGGTACTGTGCTGTCCTGTCTTTAAAGTCAACACTCATTTAACTTCTGCGTGTCATATAGTATCGTGTGTTTATAGTATCGATTTTTTTGTGTCCAGTCCCGCCTAGTATTATCTATAGTATCTAATATTGCATATTATGATTTTTGCGCATCAGGGAGCCGCCATCAATATGCAGAGTATTTTTAAATCTCTCTTGAATGTGCGCTCGCTGTTCACGTTTCGATGCGCCCCTCCTGTGTAAAGGAAGATCAGGTATTTGTCAATGAGCTCTGGATGTGTTGAGCAGCAAATCCTCCAGCATGATCTGTCAGCAATCTCTCCTCTCAACCCGTGATCAGTCAAATCTGACCACAAACTTGGTACCATGGTTTTTGGCACTTGCTACTTGAACACACAAACAAACTATAAAATAACAAAACTAATGGACATGTTTCAAAAAGGTTAAATTGTCCTGGATCAAATAATCACCACGCTGTTCGTGATCAGAAGACCTGACATTATGAATGGTGGGAAGGGAACTTCATCTAGTGGACACTGTGCCCAAACAATATCTGACTTCTTTTTTGTGATATCAACCTCAAATTTGGAACACAACTTGTTTAGATTTATGGATTTGTTTTCCTTGCAATTTTAAAGTAAAACATATTTTGGGAAATATATTTCATATAACATTTTAAAATGGTAATAATTTTTTTCTAAAATAGTAAGCTTAAGTTGGAAATGTTAATTTCAGGTCTATACTCAAAAACTGGTTAAGTCATAAATGGATCATAACAATTGCAAAAATATAATTCAGTACCATAAAATCCGAAAAACATTATCAACTTAAAATATAGTACGTTAATTTCATTGAAAAAAAAATTTTTTTTTGACCTCCACCTGAACA
Source organism: Sinocyclocheilus anophthalmus (assembly GCA_018155175.1). Taxonomy (NCBI): domain Eukaryota; kingdom Metazoa; phylum Chordata; class Actinopteri; order Cypriniformes; family Cyprinidae; genus Sinocyclocheilus; species Sinocyclocheilus anophthalmus. The sequence goes on along the minus strand of JADLZN010011898.1, from coordinate 99,504 downwards.
ACACCAGAGGATTAATGGGTCTTATTTTTAATCTTATTAAACGTTTGATACATTTCACATATAAATGGCTAACTCAGACTGACTAAACTTAGATTGTGTTTTCTTTCTCTTCATCAGTGACTAACAGAGGCCCACCAATGCTTGTAAAAGGCTGTCTCTCTAAATATATTTGTGGGGCCCTAAAATGTTCCTTTATTCAGGACGTCGCATGTTGTGAGGGGGACCCATGTAACGGTGACAAGAGGGTCACCCAGGCGGTCACCCAGGGCTTCAGAAATAACGCTGATGAAAGTGTCACCCAGAGCATCCTCCAGAGCTTCATGCATCCGGGAGCGAAGAGCGTCACCGAGAGCATCACGTATAACGATGCTCATGTTTCTGCTGTGCTATCTGTGTTTTATTCTTGAACTATCATTTTATTGTAAAGACATCCAAAAACATACTGCCGTAATAAAGATTATTTCTTACAGAGATCATGAAATCATGTTCAGAAGAGACATGCATGAAAATCATTTGAATATTCAAAGCAGGAAAAATCTCATCGGTTTGGTCTTTCGTGAGTTTGTATTAATATTTGCATTTCCACTATCAGTTAGCCTACATACCACAGTGCTTTAGTGCCATGCTAAATAAATGAGAACAAAATAAAATAATTAAATCTAAGATTACGAGATTGAACTCGTGATATTTCAAGAAAAGTTGAAATACTTTGAGAATAAGTCAAAATAACGAGAATTAATGTGAATCAGTCATCTTTCCGATTACAGTACTGAGACATTCCTTTCATCAAATTAGGCTATACTGTTTTTTCATGCCTTCTGATGTTCCTTTACTTTTAGATCTTGTCAATAGTTTTCACAAAACTGATTTTGAAAGCTGAGACACTGTTTTATATTAAAAGTACCAAAAGCACAAAGCTTATTGCTATTGGGGGGCTGGCGCACTACAATTAACGAATGCAATGGAAGACATAAAATATCATTTCCAACATACGGTCAGTGGCTGAGATGACACACATGTGTGTATGATTCTGTATAATCCCAATATATTTGAGGTTGAATTTAAAAAAAAAAAAAAAAAAAAATTAAATGAGAGCTACGGCGTCCCCAAAGGAATGTTGATTGTGTGTGTGAGCTGATGTTATGATAAAAAGTTGTTCCTGTACAGTCTGTTAAAAAGTGTTAGGAATGTTAAGGAAATGAATTAGTTTTAATATAAATCTTGGTCGCACCACATGACATTTAAGGCTACGGCCAATTCATCTAGATGAAAAAACATTAAATCACTTAATTTACCACTTTTAATATGAATTTATGTGTACACGTTCTTAATGTTTGAACAATTACAATAGATATTTTTTGTATTTTAAAATTGGCCTGTCAAAAATCCTTATACGTCAATGATGCGTTATAGCTGTTGAAACCTTTTATGTAAGCACAAATAGATTGTCAATTTGAGTCACTTTGACCCAGAAGCACATATTAAGTTTTACGGAGTTAATAAAGCAATAAAAAGTAAGTCTTAGCTTTCTAATTCGTTGTCTAAGTATAATATGCTGAAAGAACACCAATGGTGGCGGGCACAAGGCCTTACAACACACTACGAGCGACGAAACGGTTACCGTTTATTTAACATCATGTTCATCTCTAGAGTTGGTTTTCTTGAAACCCTCAGCTACTCTGAATGCCGTTCCTGAAGTGCGTTTTGGTGGGTTTTGTTTAAACTGTTGATTGACGTTGGTGGGGACCTATGCGGAGATTATTCGAATAAACATGTATTGTGCGTACCACGGGGTAAGGTCCAAGAGTCGCGGACATTTTAAACAAGGTTAAATATGTTTAAAACCAATAAATATATTTATTATTATATATATATTTTTTTTTTTTTAAGTGAAGATAACCATTTGTCAAACAGTCTGATGTGACTTTAATTTTTTCAAATGTATTCATGCATAAATGTTGATATGGATTTATTTTAAAATTTAGTGGTTGAAAATGACTGGTAAAGGTTTTGATCATATCGCTCCGCTCTAAACACGAGCTGCTCAGAAGTCACTTCATTTTGCTTTAAAACACCAGAGAGGTCAGATGATCTATCCTACACTTAAATGTCATTTTCACAGTTTGTGTGCATTAGTTTTGGACCCCTTATTCATTATGAATCTGTAATAAATATTGTGAACACCGAACAATGTCAGAATGATCTGAATAAGGCAAAGTGAACCATTCATCAACTCTCAGTTCAGTTTTAATGAACAGCTCAACACAGACGTACTAAGAAAGACTCTTTAATTTCATCTCCCCTGGAAAAGGGAACACTTTAACATCTCATACAAAAAAAAAGGATATGAACAGGACATTCGTGATGACATCGTCAGACATTCTTTGACACGCGTTCTTTTTTTTTCTCACCGTTAAACTAAAGAACAAACCCTCACAAGGAATAAATAAACCTGCAGGACATGTCGACACTTAAAATGAGGGAGCGCTGTCGGAAACCACGTTAAAATACTACAGGACGCACACATACTCACTCACTCATATTCGGACAAGAAATGGCTCAGTATCTTCAGCACCTTTAAAACGCACTGAACTTGGGCCACGCGAGGAGAGGTCACGGGAGGTCACAGACGACACACGCTGGGCGTCAGGAGATAAGTGCAGTCTTCTGATTGGCTGTCGATTACACCCAGACTGAGCGAGGCTTCCGATTGGCTGCCGAGCCTTCGTTACCAAACCTGAGGAACGTCGAAGAGCGCCGGTGGTGTAGTTTCAGAAGCTGTGCGACAGAAAACAAATCAAACAGTCAAGTTCAGCGGACGAGAGTTACGCGGTGTACGTCAATGTAAACGCTCACCGTCTGACTTCCTCTTCTTGTGTCTGCGGCTCCTTTTACCTTGACTCTGATTGGCCGAGGACTCCTCAGGCTCCGCCTCCTCCTGCACTGGACTCACAGAGGCTCCGCCTTCATCAGGCCTGAACAACAGCAGCCAATCAGACGGAGTCATGACATCATGTGAGTGAGTTAAAGGGGCGGGGGGTGGAAGCGTGCGGGCGGGGAGGAACGTACTGCCAGTCTGGGCCAAGTCCCAGGGTGGCCAGTCACCATCGGAGTGTAGTTGCGAGCAGCGCGGCGCAGGGCTTCCTGTGACACAAACGAAATTAAACATTCCTGTTAATGAAAAACAGGGTTTGAAAGCAGTAAGACAATTACGGTAACATAGTGGTTACTGCTCCACTATAGTGATTTGGTGTGGACGCGATTACACTGATGACATAGGGTCGTTAGTGAGTTTTGAAGTTCTTACGTGTATAGTTGGTGGGTGTATTATGATAATGTATAAAATTTGGTATGGGTTTTTGTTTGGTAGACATAATAGAGTGGATAGTTACCTGTATAGTTGATTGGGAGCGGGTACGTTTTATGTCGGTAGTGATGGTTACAGTTGTGATGTGGAGCCGGTGTAACGGTTTATGTCTGTAGTCTATGGTTAAGTTGTTGCTGTGGAGCGTACGTTATGTCTTGTAGTTATGGTACCAGGTGTGATATGTGGTAAGCCGTGGAGCCGTTACGGTTATGTATGTAGGTTTAGTTAAGGAGGTTGTACAGTGGTTGATTGGTGGCGCCGTTACGGGTAGTCTGTAGTTATGGTTACAGGTGTGATGTGGAGCAGTTCGGTTAGGTCTGAGTTAGGGTTACAGTTGTTGATGCTGGAGCCGTTACGGTTATGTCTGATAATGTTATGGTTACAGTTGGTGATGTGGAGCGTACGGTTAGTATGTCTGTGTTTTATGGTTACAGGTTTGTTGATCGTGGAAAGATGGTAAGGTTATGTATTTGTAGTTTAGGTACAGTGTTGTGTGGAGACGTTCAACTGGTTATGGTATGTAGGTTATGGGTACAGGTTGATTTGTGGAGCAGTTTACGGTTATGTCTGGAGTTGTAGGTTTTTACAGTTGTTTGATGTGGAGCAGGTCGGTTTATGTCTGTTAGTGATGGTTACAGTTGGTGGATGTGGAGCGCGTTACGGGTATGTCTGTAGTTAATGGTAAGTTGGGGATTGTGGAAGCGTTACGGGTTATGTCTGTTATTCTGGGTTGTGACAGTTTTTGTGTGGGGATGTGGAAGCCGTTTACGGTTTGTCTTTGTAGTTTATGGTTCAAGTTTGTTGGTGTGGGCGTACGGTTTATGTCCTGTAGTTGATGGTTAGTTGTTGTGTGGAGCGTTAAGGTTACGGTCTGTAGTTATGGTTTACACAGTTGTTGATTGTGGAGCCGTTACGGTTAAGTCAGTAGTTATGGGTATCAGTTGTGGATCTTGTGGAGCGTTACGGTTTTGTCTTGTAGTTTATTGGGTACAGTTGTTGGATGTGGAAGTAAGCGTTTCGGTTATGTTGTAGTTATGGGTACAGTTGTTGATGCTGGAGCCGTGGTACGGTTATGTCTTTGTCAGTTATGGTTACCAGTTGTTGGACTGTGGAAGCCGTTACGGTTATGTCTGTAGTTTATGGCTTCCAGTTGTTGATGTGGAGCTCGTTACGGTTATGTCCTTCTAGTTATGGTTAACGTTGTTGATGTGGAGCCGTTACGGGGTTTATGTCTGAGTTTAGGGTTAACGCTGTGATGTGGCGAGCCGTTTACGGTTTTTCTGTCTGTAGTTATGTTACAGTTGGTGAGGGGGAGCCGTTTATCGGTTATGTCTCGTAGTGATGGTTACAGTTGTTGCTATGGCAGCCGTTGGTTATTGTCTGAGTTATGGTAGCAGTTGTTGATGCGTGGAAAAGACGTTTACAGGTTATGTCTGTCGTTATTGGTTAATTCGTTGTGATATTAGCTGTTACGGTTATGTCTGGTGTAGGTTTTGTTATAAGTTGTTGATGGATGGGCAGTCTATGTTACGCTTTTGTCTGTGATGCGAAGAAATGACGCTGGTTCTGATCTTCTTGAGGTGTAGTTTGTCAAGCTCTGGGCAGCGTCGTGAATGCTGCTCCGCTAGAGATAGGGACCTGATGCTCTCTTGCCCCGATGCAGCATGAACACAACGATCGTGACAACACACACACACTCGTATGGTACATTGATGCCTGACTCGTGTGGCGCATCTGAGGGAGGGGAGACCTCCGTATGGCACGACCGGCTGGAGCACCAGAGGGCGGCGGTGTAGGGGAAGTGTAGCCCAGACCGTCCGTCAGTCAACCTCCGCTGGTGTGGGTGCTCTTCTGTCTGGGAACGCATTTGGCCTCTGGGTAGGTCTGGATTTGAGGTAGTTCTCGGCGTAGATTATTAGTGAGTGGGGTTAATGGTGCGCACAGGACAGCAGTGTTAGAACGGGACGGATCGGCTACATGGAGAAGAGCAGCAGTCTAGAGAGTCTTACCTATCGGAACCGGCCTCCGTTGACTGGGACCGATATGCTGCGTGTCATCATTCCACGACACTGGATGTTTCCTGAGAACAGCAAAACAGATCAGACCACTCACGCCAGAGGAGAGTGGTGCTGTGTGGAGAGGAGTGTGTTACCCCAAGGCGCTGAAGAGCTGGACAGGTTCGATGTGTCTTCACTCTTAGGGAACGTGACGTACACAGGAGTGATTGCGCTTTTTTGGGCTGCACTATGATCACACACACACAAACAACAATTTGATCGCGGGACAATGAAAAATACTTGAATGAGATGCACTATTTATATGAGATAATCGAACTGTGTAACTGAGTGTTCTCTCTAAACTGTAAAGTCAGGTCCAATCATGTTAGGTAGGAAGTCAACTCACCTCTATCAGGAATAATATAGAAACCCACATATGACTCATGAGAGACACAGCAGATTCAGACCCGTGTGTGTGTGTATCATCGGATGTGTATGTGTGGCTCACGTGTTGAAGAAGGGTCGAGGATTTGGATGCGTTATGGCGAGGCGAGGCGCGAACAGCGATTCAAGCAGCGTGTGACTCTTGGAGGCGTGAGGGAGAAAAAGACCCTGAGGAGAGCTCCAGGAGGACAAACAAAATAAAAAAAAAACAAAAAAAAAAAAAACCCCGCTGAATAAAGCAGACGGTACAGTCCGAGTACAGATTGGTTGCGAGAGATCTAAAGCTGCTAGTAAATCTCACACACACAAGATATCTTAACACAGCAAAAACGTCCAAAGCCACACTTATGACGGAGAATGATAAATTGATAGCTTTTGGTTAGCTGGTGGTTGGTTCTGAGCTTTATTACTCGTCAATTTATATTTATTTAGATGACCACATGCGAAATATTCATAAGACTTTTTAAAGATTCCTATGGGGAAAAATGCTTCTGGAAGCAGCTACACACACACACACACACACTCACCCAGGTAGTTTGCCATGGAGATGAAGCACAGTCCAGTGATAAAGGCATCATAACCGGCTTCATGAAGCTGCTCTGTGGACGTGTCGTAACTCTGGATGCCTTCAGGACACTCTGAACACACACACACACAAGGCTGGAGAGTGACATGAATCTGAATGTGTGAGTGAGAGTGAGAATGTGCGCGCGTGAGTCTGAATATAAGTGAGTGTCTGAACATGTGAGTGTCAATGTGTTTGACTGAATATGTGAGTGAGTCTGAATATGCATTTAAGTATGTATATGCGAGTGTGAATCTGAATGTGTGCGTGAGTGCGAGTCATGTGCACAAGTTTGAGTCTGAATGTGTTTGTATGAGAGTGTGTGTGAATGTGTTACCAGTGGTGGGTGATCTGAAGGGTTTCTCTCTCAGCTGTTTGTGCAGTTCAGCCAGTGATGTGTTGCTGATGATCTCCTGTCACACAAACACACACAGTAAACACACGCGGCTCCAGATCACTACTGAACACACACACACAAACACACGTGACACACCTTGAAGGGCTGTGTGGACGCCATCAGCTTGGTGTCTAACAACCTGAAACACACAGAGAGAGAGAGAGTCGGTGCACACATGGACAGAGACATGCGTGATCACGTGATCAGAGGTTACCTGGGAAACACAGACATGGCCACCTCCTTAAAGTCATCCAGCTCCTGTAAAACACACACATAACAAAACAACACACAACACACCAAACACCACAAAAACACCACAAGCATCGATTGTGACATGCCACACTTTCCCACAATCCTCCAGTGCTTCATCATGTTACCAGCAGCGGCCCACAGAACTGATGGATGGTGTGCATGACGTCCAGCAGCATGTTGTGACCAACGACCAGTTTACCCTGTGTCACACACACACGAGCAGGTCAGTATGGTTTGTATCAGAATAATACGAGGTGGGTGGAGGAGAGGAGAGACTCTCACAGCAGATTAGAGATTGGCTCTGAAACCTTGGAGAAGCCCAACGAGCGTTCATAAGCCTCCTACCTGTTGTAACACACAATCAATCAATCGGTCAGTCATGCTACATCATGAAATTCATTCACAAGTGATGCATGTGGATGAACAAGATTATACACACTGTCCTCTGCTGCTTCTGCTGCTCTCTCCTCCTCCTCTCCTCTTCATCCAACTTACTGATCTGAATGAACCGCTCCTTCTGACGACACACACACTGCTGCATCAGGCCTGATGATGATGATGATGATGATATAATGTGCATTAGCGAGTGTGTGTTTGTACCTTCTCTGTCTCCAGCGTCTCCACGTGAAGACCTTTAGGATACCTGAAACACAGAAAACACCAGACGAGTGAACACACTGAGCTCATAACACACACACACACTGAAGAGACAGGCTTACTTGGAGTTGAGCGTCTGATAGATGAGCTTCCTCTGAAAGCTGAAACACACATGATTATTAATAGTCACATTCAGCTCCGATCTCTGTTACACACAAACACATGCTCTATTTTAATGAAGTCTGTCAGTAAGAGGAGTGTGTTTCTGACCCGGTGCAGGGCTCCAGATCCAGAGTCTGATCGGAGTTCTTCAGAAGAGCTTCAACTTCTGCCTGCAACACTCCATCATCATCATCATCATCATCATCATCACAGCTGCTGATTCATGCACGTTTCCCATAATGCTCCTCACTCACTACAGTATGATATACAGCTCCAGTGTGAACATTGAGCTAGGCCAGGGCCACACGTACACTGGTTTATTTTATAACCCTATTTTATTTATTTTATTTATTTATTTTTTAAAGAGTTTTTAGAGAAAAGTTGTCCCTGCGGTTTTAAAAAAAAAAATCTCCATCCACATGAAAAACGCAAACACATGCATGCCAAACCAACAGGTGGCGATGTAATCTCAACCGTAAAGCCATGTTGGCCAATCAGAAGCCTGAAAAAGCCTCCAGTAGGCGGAGATTACAGCGCAGGCTCTGACGTCCAAGAGAGACAGAAACTCCGGTTCGCCATCTACCACGCCAACACGGCAAAACAGCGTTTCGAAAAATCTTCCCCCTGGCAGGAGCGATTCAGAAATGTTCGGGTGCAGTGAGCTGGGCTGTGTTTGGGGTGGACAAACGGCCAAACCAGCTAGAAATAGAAAAAGAAAAAGCTGCAGTTTGGAAAATAACTACATTCGTGTGGACGGGGCCTAAATACTAATAATATTCCTAAAGTAACTTAATCAAATTAAGCAAAATACAAAAACAAAATACTACTGCCATTTCAGCACGTTTTACTATTTTGAATGAGCTCTTAGTTTTAGTTATGTAATTTTGCCACTTTTATTAATATTTTCAATATTTCTATTACTGGTTTAATTTAGTTTAACTATTTCAGTTTGGTTTGGTAATTTTACTACTTGATCATTACTTTAATTTCAATGTGGCAAGGAAAAATTCTAGATTTCTTTGTTCATTTTTTAAGGGTTTAAAAAAAAAAAAAAGAAAAAAAAAAAAAAAAAAGGAAAAGAAAAAAAAAAGGTCAGAAGCAAGATTTTCACTTTTTCTGAACCCGATTAATGCATCATCTCGTTCAGCAATGACAATTTAAAATAAATTTCATATTTGTAATGATTGGTAAAAAAAAAATCATTCACTAGACATTTTTATCTAAACTTTCAATAGAGGAACATAAGAGCCAAACAATATTCATAGTGTATAAAAGTAAAATTATACAAGACGACTAGAAACAGTCCGAGCCAGAGGGTGTGGGTGAGGAGAGAAGGAGTGTGAAATGAGAGGGTGAGAGAGTTGAGAGATGGGACGGGAGGTGAGTGATTGTGGGATGTGCAGTGAGTGAGTGAGTGAGTGAGTGAGTGAGTGAATGTATATGACTCACTCCACCGTCCGGATGAAGTCTCTCTGGTCTTCAGGCACCTTACAGACACCTGTCCCCGAGGTGGGCGTGTACGAGACAGGCCCCGCCCCATTGATCTGGCTCCGCCTCTCCTCATACTGCTCCCTCAGCTGAGACTCCTCCTCCTGCGTCAGGTACGGGATCCCTACGGCAACCACAGCTGTCAATCAAACACACAGCACACTCCACCAGCCAATCACACGGCAGGAAGTCAAACTCACTGACCGCTGCGGAAGACCTTGTTGAAGTCGAAGCCCTGACTGGCCAGGAAATCAATGCTGGAGCTCTGGAGGAAGATGAAGAAGACTCGGAGTCAGACTCACGAGCATCAGGCCGGTTCACTAGTGACACAAACGTCTCTCACCTGACAGATGAACTTGATGTCTGGAGACGTGCGGCTGAAGGGTTTGGGGAAGATGTAGAAGTTGAAGGCTGTCCAGTGAGTGATTTTGGGGTGTGTTAACTGTGAGACTGGACGACGAAGGACCAGCTCTTTGGAAAATGCTAATACCGATACTAAAGCCGTCCCTAATCCAAGGATATCAACAATTTTTCATTTTGATATGAAAGACCATATTTATTTAATATATAGCTTTACAGCATTTTAGGTATTCATTTTACGATAGGCATGCTGGTACCCATACACTTTGGCGCAGCAATGGGCTCTAATAGGACTGGAGTAAAGAAGGGGGCGTGGGGGCAATTCCCCTGAACTTCCAGGAACAAGTGTTTCACTTCTTAAAAAAAACAAAAAAGAGGAGGAAGGGAAAAATAAAAAAAAGAAGTAGAGTGTGTAGTTGTTGTCCTACAAATTGAACTTTTTTTAAAAAAAATTTTTTTGGGAGTTGCTCTTAATTTTTGTCCCTTATGAGGAATGGAATAAAGCAGCAAATACGATAGCACTGAATCAAGATTAAGGCGATCCATATCAAACAGAGTGCTTTAGTTTTTCCAGGTAGATTTAGTATTAGTACCAAAATAAATAAATTAAGGCCATTAAAAAAAAAAATCATTTTTTTAAAATCATGCATTTTTTTTCTCTCTAACTTATAGTACTGAGTTTTTTCATCTTTATTTTGTGGTTTAATATGGGTAAATACACAGGATTGCAAAAAAAAGGGGACAATTTTGTGGAAGTGGCTTGTTTCCAATGACTGTGAAAACTGATTTTTTAAGACTATACATTAAAGCGAGAGAGAGGGGAGGTAAGGGTGGACACGAGAGATGAACGTCAACAGACACGGCTTCTGATGCTCACCGTGACTGATCGGCTCGTACTCTGACACAGGTGCAGACGCCGAACGGAAAGGAGGAAGCAGGAAGGAAGTTCAGGAGTGCCTGCAGGAAAACAGCTCAGAGCATTTAGCACACACTACAAGCAGATCGTCTGAGTCACCAGAGCCGAACCCGGTCAATGATTTCAGGTTTATGCAAGAGATAAACGTGCACTTCAATAATCCTTGACAGGGATTACTAATAAATTATTAATCCTGCGTGATCTCTCAGATGCCTAATCGGATGAAATATCCAACAACAACACATCCTGTCCTCCCATTTCTCTCGCTGGGTTCATTTTTCTGACCTGTTGTGGACCATCTACCGCAGGTTGCAGGCTTTTTGAACCCATCTGATGCACAACCCCCATTTAGTTTTCGTCCGTTCCTGGGTGTCCATTCGTCCTGTTCACCAGCCTGGGCCTTTCTCTCTTTCTCATTTCTGGTGAATGGATCTCATGGCTCATGTTTCCTTTTTACAATCTCCAGCCTTTGGGGCTTCTTTTTTGTTGTTCGAGGTGTAAGCGTAACACAACCGCCACCTACCTATGTCTGCTGATCTTTCCATGCCCTTTAACATCTTGTGCTCATCCTCATAAATGGCGTTATTCAGTGCGGGTGTGTTAAAAACTGATATGGTCACCATTCCCTATAGGCGGATCAGTCTGTAAGATCAGGGTGGGGGGTGCGGTGGGGTGCGCGCGCCGGTTGGAGCGAGTGTGTATGAGAGCGCGTGTGTGTGTTCACTCTTTACCTTCCCAGTTGCGTGGATCTCTCCGCTGGTGGGGGCCAGTCCATTTGGGGCAGAAGAGGACGGACGGGCCATCCCTGGATTGCCGGACACAACACAGCACTGGAACCGAGCACGGCGGCACACACAACTACGCGCGCGCGGAGCACACCCACCACACAAACACACACACGCGCGCCAGCAAGAAACGAGCGACACAAGCACACGCGCCCACAGCACACGCGGCACACACGCACACAGCGCACACACGCACACGCGCACACATCACGGCGCGCACCACACACGCACTGCGCGCACACACGCACGGCGCGCACACACGGCAGACGAGCACACACGCACACGCGAACACAACGACAAGCGCACTACGACGCCCACACGGCACACACACACACGCGACCCACACGCAAACCCACGCGCTGCACGACACACAAGCACAAATACAGAACGCACGCACCCAAACGCACGCACGCATCACACACACAGCGTCGCACGCACGAAACACACACGCGGCGCAAGCACACCCACACGCGCGCTCGCACACCCACACACACACGGCGCGCACGCAGCACACACACAAACAAGCGGCGCACGCACAACACACATCTAAGCGCCGCGCACGGCACACGAGCACACACACCAACGCGCGCACGCACACACACCACCACATTGCCAACGCCACGCACACACACACCACCACGCGCTCACGCACACACACCAGCACACACGCGGCACGCACAACACACACACACGCGCGCAGACGACAACAACCAAAACCACATCCGCGTAGCACGCTCACACAACACACTCGCGCACGTCCCACACACACACGCGCGCGCACGCACAGCACACACACCTAGCGCGCGCACACACTGACGCGCGCGGCATCACCCAGCGCGCGCACACATCGCCAAGCGCGCGCATCACAGCACGGCGCTGCACACCACACACGCGCGCCACACACACACACGCGCGCGACACCACACACATCGACCCGCGCGCGCACACACACACACCACACGCGCGCAGCACTAACAAACACCCACCACGCGCGCACACACTAAACACACGAGCGCGACTACACCCCACACACGCGCGCGCACACACACCACACGCGCGCGCACACCACACACACGCTCGCGCACAAGCACACATCACGCAACGACACGCGCGGCAACACACACAGTCACCACGCGAGCTCCACACAGACGCACCACGCGCGCACACACACACGCACACGCGCGCGCACACACACACACGCGCGCGCACACACACACCCTGCGCGCGCACACGACCAAAGCGCGCCCGCACACAACACACCACATCCGCGCACACACACACACACACACGGCGCGCTGAGCACACACCCACACGCGCGCACGGCACACCACAACCACACGCGCGCACGAAGAACCACACACACACCACGCCGCGGCACACACACACGCGCGCGCACAGCACCCCGGCGCGCACAATACACACGTCGCGCGCACAGCACACACGCGCGCGCGACACACACACGCGCGCGCTCACACAACACACACAGCGTGCGGCGCACACACACACCACGGCTCGCGCACACACACACACACGCGCGCGCAGCACACACACACACGCGCGCGAACACACACTACGACGCGCGCGCACACACACACGACCACGAGCACAACACACACACACAGCGCGCACACCCACACCACCCACTCGAGCGCACAGCACACACCACGCGCGCCCCACACACCCCCGCGCGCGCACCACAACACAGCACGCGCGCGCACACACACACGCGCGCGCGCGCGCGCGCACACACGCGCGCGCACACCACACAAACGCGGCGAGCACACACACACACGGCGCGCACAACACACACACCCCGCCGGAACAATCACACACACACGCGCGCGACACAACACACACACGCGGCGATCAACACACACACGCGCGCGAGCACATACACACACACGCGCGTCGCACAACACAACTCGGCGCGCACACACAGCACTCGCGGGGCACACACCACACCTCTCGCACACGACACACCACGCCGCGCACACACACACACACGCGCGCGCACACACCCACACACACACACACGCGCGCGCATCACCCACACCACACGCGCCCGCGCACACACCACCACACACACGCCGCTGCACAAACAACACAACGCAGAGCGCTACCAACACACACCCACACCGGCGCACACGACACACACAAGAGCGGCACACACACGCGCGTCGCGCGGCACACCACATCGCGCGCGCGAGCGCGCGCCTACACCAGAGCGCGCGCGCGCGTCGCAACACACGCGCGCGGCGCGCTCTCACACACCGCGCGCGCGCGCACACACAGCGGCGCGCGGCGCGCGCACCACACGACGCGAGCGCGCGCGCGCTGCAAACACAGCGCGTCGCGCGCGCGGCACACAACAAGCGCGCGCGCGCGCGCGCAACACACACGCGCGGCGCACACACGCGCGCGCGCGCACCACACGCCGCGCGCGCGACACAAACGCGCGCGCGCGCAAGGCTAAACAAGCGCGCGCGCGCACACACACACGCGCGCGCGCGCACACACACGCTGCGCGCGTCGCACACACACGCGAGCGCGCGCACACCACGCGCGAGCGGACACAACACCCGCGCGCGCGCACACCACACGCGCGAGCGGAACACACACGCGCGGCAAACACACGCGCGCACACACACGCGCGGCGCACAGCACACGCGCGCGCACACAACACGCGGCGCGCCACTACACAGCGCGGCACACACTACGCGCGCGCAAAAGCGCGAGTTGACACCACACACGCGCGCACACACACACGCGCGCACACACACACGCGCACACACACAAACACACACACAAACTGCGCGCCACAAACACAGCGCGCGCAACGACACCCATCGCGCGCGCACACACACGAGCGCGCGCACAACACACACGCGCGCACACAACACACGCGCGATTACACACACAACGCGCGCACCACACACGGCGAACGACACACGCGCGCACCAGCCACGCGCGCGCACACAAGCACGCGCGCCAAACACCACACGAGCGCACACAGCAAACCGCGCGCACACACACGACGCGCTCACACACACACGCGCGCACTACACACCGCGGCACACCACGCGGCACACACGCGGCAACACGAGCGCACACACGCGGCACACAGCTGCGCGCGCAACACGCGTACGCACACACGCGCGCACACACGACACACAACGCGGCACACGCGCACACACCAGCAGCGCCAACACGCGCCACACAACACACACCACACACGCAAGGGCACCACACACAAACACACACGCGACGGCAGCACACAAACTGCACACACATCGCACGCGACACACACACAAAAAACACGCACGCGCAGTGCACTACACACACAACACAACGCGCGCACACACAAACACACCCCACGGCGCAAAACACACACACCACACAGGGCGCGCCCCACCGCGCGCACACACACCCGCGCACACAATCACGGACCACACCAGCGAGCGCACACACCACACCCGCGCACAAAAACACGCGCGCAAACACACACGCGAGCCACTACACGCACGCGCGCAGTCCACTACACCCGCGCCACACACACACGCGAGCACCACACACGCGCGCACCACACACACGGCGCACACACACACGCCGGCACACACAAACGCGCGTCACCAAAACGCGCCACATCCACAACGAGCGCACTACAAACACGCGCACACACACCCGCGCGCACACATCACGCGATCACACACACACATCGCGCACACCACACGGCGCAACTACACACACGCCGCGCACACGCACACGCGCGGCAGCACCACACGGCGGCAAATCACACGCGCGCACACCCACGAGGCGCACAGCAGACACGCGCGCACACAAACACAGCGCGCACACACGCGCGCGCACATCACAGGCACACACACAAGGCACACACACACGGACAACACCCACGCGCACACACCACGACACGCGCACACACCCAACACACGCGACAAACACCACAGCGCGCACACACACACGCGCTCACACCACACACGCGCGCACTACACCCACGCGCGCACACACACACAGCGCGCACAAACAACACAAGCGCGCACACCCCACACGCAGCGCACAGCACTCACAAAAAACGCCCAACACACACCGCGACAACACACACACGCGCGCACACACCGCGCACCAGCACACAACACACGCGCGCACGACACGCGGCGCAACACGCGCGCACCCACACCCCACAGCGCACGCGCACACAATCAACACGCCTCGCGCACACACCACCACACACGCGGAACACACACACACACACGCGCGAACACACACAATAGCACGCGCGCAGCACAACACAGGCGCGTCACGCACACAAGCGCTAACCGGCATCACCCACTTACGCGCCACGCACCATAACACAGCGCGCGCGCACACACACACGCACGCGCGCACACAAACAGCTGCTGCGATCACACAAGCGGCACACACACAACGCAGCGCACAACCACACACACGCGCACACACAGCACACGCGCAGCACAAACACACACGCGCACACACGACAACCACACGAGCACACACACTACCCGGCGCGCTACACACAACACGCGCGGCAACATCCACACGCACGCGCATAACACAGCACACACACGCGCTCCACACACACACACACACGCCGCGCACACACCCACACACGCGCACACTCCACGCACACAGCAGCGCCGCGACACACACGCGCACACACAAGCGCAACACACGCGCAACACACGCGCACACACACGCGCGCCACACGCGGCACACACACACAAGCGCACAAAAAAACATAGCGCAGACGAGCCACACACACAACCCAGCACCCACAGCGCCAAAGACTACACGCCGCCCACACAAAAGCTGCGAACCACACAAGCGACGGCACACACACACGCTGCGCACAACAACGCGCGCAACACACACGGCGCACACCACAACAAACGCTCACACACAGACACGCGCATCATAACACACACACGCGGCACAACAACACCCACCACGCGCGCTACATCACACGCGCGAACACACCAAGCGCCGCAAACACACGCGCGCAGCACACACGCTGTGTCCACACACGCGCGCCACACACGCGCGCACATCAACGGTCGCACACATACGCACCCACCCCCGAGCCCCACACAAGCACACTACCACACGGCCCACACACACGCGCCACCCAGAACCAGGTCAGCACACCACACAGCACACGCGAGCTACACACACACACACCAAGCGCGACACCCAACACAAACACGCGGAAGCACAGCACACACACGCGCGCAAAACACAGCACGCACACGCGCGCACACACAACACGACCGCGCGCACCACACAAACACAAAACGACACACACACGCGCGCACACCACACAAACACACAGACACACCACACACACACACACACACCACACCACACACACACACACACACACGCGCGCACACACACCCACACACACACACAAAAAAACACACACACACACACACACACACACACCCGCGCGCACACACACACACACACGCGCACGCACACACACACACAAACAAACAAACAAACAATCGCACGCCACACCCACGCGCACTACACACACGAGGCACACCCACACACACACACAACGCGCGCAACAACACACACACAGCGCGCACACACACAGCACACGGCGCACAGTCAACCACACGCTAGGCACACACACAACGCGCGCACACAACACGCGCGCACACACACAAACGCCGCGCAACAAATACAGCGCGCCCACACAACGAGCCCACACACACACAACACACACGCGGCAAACACAACCACATCACACGCGCGCACCACAACACACGCGCGCACATCGACCCACACGACCCGCGCGCACACACAAACACACACGCGCGCGCACACACACACACACACACACACACAGTCACACACACACACGCACACACACATGCGCGCACACACACGCGCGCGCACACACACACTCACACACGCGCGCACACACGCGCGCACACACACACAACACACACAAACACGCGCCGCCCACAAACAGCACACAGCACACACAACGCACTACACCGAAACTGCGCGCGCGCACGCGCACACAAAAAGCGCGCACGAAACGCGCGAATCCACACACGGCGCCACTAACACACGCCGAGCACAACAAGCGCGCGCCAACAAACGCGCTGACCACACAAACAGGCGCGACACATACACACACGGCGCGCACCCACACCACACATCCCACAACACACACAATCGCGAACACCCACACGCGCCCACCCAGCACACGCGCACACATCACACACGCGCGCCACCACACACGCGAGCACACAAACCCACGGCGTCGCACACACACTACCGCGTCACAAACCCAGCGCGCACACACCACTACGCGCCCACAACACACACGCGGCACCTCCACACAAAAGCCGCGCACACCACACGCGCGCACACACCCACGCGAGACCCCACACCGGCGGCGCACACACACAGCGCGCGCACACCACCACGCGCTCACACACACCACGCGCGCAAGCCCCACACGCCGGCACCGACCACACACGCGTCGCACACACACACCGCGCACACACACACACGGCGCCACCACAGCCGCGCGTCACCCACACCGCGCACACACAGCGCGCGCACGCAACACGCGGGCACACCACACGCGCGCACACCACGGAGACACCACACGCGCGAACACAGCACGCGCGCACATCTACACGCGCGCACGGCACCACACGCGCGCAGCACACACGCGCTCGCACACACAGCGCGCGCACACAGCGCGCGCCACACACGCGCACAGACACACGCAGCGCACACCCACACGCGCGCACACACTACGCGCGCACACCCACGCGCGCACATCACACGCGCGCACACACACACGCCAAACAAACACGCGCACACACTAAACGGCGGGGCATCACACGGCTCGCACAGACGCGGGTCAAACACGGCGAGGAAACCACGCGCGCGCACCCACACGCGCTGCACACACACGCGCGGGCACACACACGAGCGCGGAGCACACAAGCGGCGCACACACACGAGCTCACACACAAGCGCGCGCGACACACCCTACGCGAGCTCACACACACACTGCGCTACACACACCCAACACACACGGCGCCGCACACTACATCGGCGCGCTGACACACCGCGCGCACCACACAGGCGCGCACCACCGCGCGAACACACACGCGAGCACACACCACGCGCGCACCCACCACACGCGCGCGCACCCCACACACGCGCGCGCCACACACACACACGCGCGCATACCACGCGCGCCAACAACGCCGCGCGCTACAACACGCGCGCGCACACACACACACACATACAAGCGCGCACACAAAGACGAGTACACCACGCGCTCACACACAAGGGACACACACACACAAACACAAACACCCACCCCCCCCCAAAAACAACAAGCGCGCGGGGCACACACCGCGCGCACCAACCACGCGCGCGCACACCACAGCCACGCTCGCGCGATCACCCCGCGCGGCACACATCAAACGCCGCGCAGACAAACACACGCGCGCACCCACGCGCGACACACACACACGCGGGACACACCCACACACGCGCGTACACACACACACCACACGCGCCACACACACCACAGCGCGAACACACACACACGCGAGCCACACACCACGCGCGCACACACACACACACCGCGCGCACACACACAAAACAGCTCGCTGAACACACACACCGCAACACCCGCGCAAACACACGCGCACACACACGCGCACACACGCACACACACAATGCGCACACACGCGCTCACACACGCGGCACCACACGCGCACACCACGCCGCCACCACACATCCACGCGCACACACACGCGCACACACGACAGCGCCCACGACACGAGCCCAACACACACGCGCACACCACACCCGCACACACAGGCCACCACGCGCACACACACGGCACACACACGCTCCGCACACAACACCGCACACACAACGCCCACACACCGCGCACACACACACGCGCAAAACACAAGCGCGCGCACACACGCGGCGCGCACACGAAGCGCGAGCACACACGCGCGCGCACACACGCGCGCGCACACACATCGCGGCACACACAGCGCTCGCACAGACACGCGCGCGCGCACCACTCGCGCGGAGCACAAACGTCGCGCGACACACGCGCGCGCCACACAAGCGCGCGAACACACATCGCGCGCGCACACACACGCGGTCGCACACGCACACCGCGCACACTACTCTGACGCCACCACGCGCACACACACGCGCACCACCACTCAGCACATCACACGCGCACCACACGCGCACCACACACGCGCACATCACATCGCGCACCACACACGCCACACAAACGCATGCACCCACACGGCGCGCCAAGACCACTCGCGCACACACCACCGCTCGCACACAGAGCGCGCACACACTCGCGCGCACACACACTCGCGCACACACTCGCACACACACACGCGCGTCACCAACTCGCGCGCGTCACACACCCACCGGCTCTCGCACCAACACCCGCGTCAAAACACTCTCTCCACCACCGCGCGCACACACTACGCGCGCTACACACACCGCGCACACCACTCGCCACACGACACGCTCGCACACACACGCTCCCACCCACACACGCGCTTCCACACACGCTCTACACACTATCGCGCCACACATCCCTCTCTCACACACTCTCGCTCACACACTCTTTCACCCCCCCCGCCCCTTCTTCTCACACACTTTCTTTCTTTCTCTCTCTCTCACACACACGCTCTCTCCCACACACGCTTCTCTCACACACAGCTCTCTCTCACACACACACACCTCTCTCTCTCACACACACTCTCTCTCACACACACGAACAATAGCTACACCACTCTACTCACACACACTCTGCTCACAAAACACGCTCTACACAAACACTCTCACACACACACACTCACACACACACTCTTCACACACTCACTCTTCAAAACACACTCTCTCACCACCTCTCTCAACACACTCTCTCACACACACGATTCACACACGACTCGCTCTTCACAAACGCCGCGCCACCACAACACCTCGGAAAACACTCTCTCATGCACAACGCTCCGTCTCACACACCCTATTCTCTCACACACACACACACACACACCCACTACTTTCACACACCAGACACACACACTCTCTCACCACACAGACACAACAGCACACACACACAACCACAGCACAACCGCGCGCCGACACACACTCTCTCTCACCCACACACTCTCTCACACACACACAGCGCGCGCACACACACACACGCTTTCTCACACACGCTCTCTCACACACACGCTCTCACACACAAACACTCACGCGCACACCAACCACCCTCTCTCTCAGCACACCCGCGCGCTAACACCACTCGCGCGCACACACACGCGTCTCACACACACTCACACACTCTCTCCCACCCACACACACTCTCTCCCTCTCACACACACACACCCCCACACACACAACCCACATCGCCACACACCCCACACACCTGCTAGCACACACACACACTCGCTCACACACACACACGCTCTCACACACACACACTCACACACAGTCTCTCTCTCTCACACACACTCACACGCTCTCACACACACACACACAAACACTCTCACCAACAGCGCGCACGCACACACTTACCACACACTGCGATCAAACGACTCGCACACACACGCGCACAACCACGCCCACAAAACACGCGAACAACCTCGCACACACACTCGCACACAAACGCGCACACATCTACGGAAACACACGCGCAACCCACACGCTGCACACACACACAGCTGTCTCACACTCTCTCTCTCACACACACTTGCACACACACTCGCACACACACACTCTCACACACACGCTCTCGCTTCTACACACGCTCGCTTCCACACACGCTCGCCGTCCACACACTCTCTCCTTACACACTCTCTCTCTCCCCACTCTCTATCACACACTCTCACACACACTCCAACACACCTCACATGAACACTCTCATACCCGCGCACACACACTCCACAACCTCTCATACACACTCTCACTCACACTCGCCACACACGCTCCCAAACACTCTCACACACATCTACACACACTCTCACACACACCGCTCACACCTCGCACACACCCTTCGCACACATCCACGCTCACAACACTCGCAATCACGACGCCTGCACACACATCTCACACACACGCGCACACACACTCTCACACACACACGCAAACACACACACGTGCACAACACTCTCACACACACGGCTCACACAACACGCCACCACACACTCTCACCACCACACCTCTCCACACACACTCGCACACACACACTGCGCACACACACACGCTCTCCCATCACAACACTATCACACCCACACTCTCGACCCACAAACACCAATCGCGCACACACAACACTTTCGCTCACACACACCTACACTCTCTTCGTTCACGCACACACACGCTCTCTCACGCACACACCACACTCTCTCACACACACGACCCACACCCCACAACACACAGCTCTCTCACCACCACCACTCCTCCACACACACACACACCTCTGTTACACACACACACACACACCTCTCTCATACACACACACTCACTCACGCACACACCACACACACTCTCTCACACACCCACCCACACACACACACACCCACCACACACACACAAACACACACACAAACACACACTCTCTCCACCCCACCACACACACCCACCCTCTCTCTCCCCTCTCTCACACACACACTCTCTCACCCACAAACTTCACCCACAACTCGTCCCACACATCACTCTCTCACACACACCTCTCTCACCCCCCCACGCTCCCCCACACTCTCTCCCCACACACTTCTCCCACCACCCACTCTCCCCCACACCACTCTCTCACCACACAATCTCTCCCCCCAAACTCTCTCCCCCCACACTTCCCCACCCACCTCTCTCACACCAACACACTCTCTCCACACACACCCCTTCTCTCACCACAACTCTCCACACACCCACTCTCTCTCACACCCACTCTCTCTCACACACTCTCTCTCTCTCTTCTCTCTCTCACACACTCTCTCTCCCACACACTCTCTCTCACACACACTCTCTCTCACACCCACTCACACACACACACTCTCTCTCACACCACACTCTACACACACACCTCACAACCCACACTCTTACACCACACCACCCTCTCCCCACCCCCCCCCCTCTCACACAGCACCACACCCTCTCACCCACACACCCCCCTCTTCACACCACACATTAGACCCCCTCTCTCACACACCCCCTCTCTCACACACCCACTCTCTCAACCCACACTCTCTCACCCACACATCTTCCCCCACACACTCTCTCCCCCCCCCCCTCTCGCCCCCCCCCCCTCTTCACACACCCCCTCTCTCACCACACCCTCTCTACACCCACACTCTCTCACCCACCCTTCTCCCCAACACTCTCTCACACACACACTCTCCCACCCCCCCCTCCTCTCCACCCCCTCTTCTCCCCCCCCCCCTCTCTGGACTTCACCCCCCCCTCTCTTACCCACACTCCTCTCACAACACTCTCTCTCCCCACCCCTCTCTCCACCACCCACTCTCTCTTCTCTTCTCTCTCTCTCTCTCACACACACACATAAACACACACACAAACACACACAAACACCCTCTCTCCCACACACTCTCTACACACACACTCTTCACACACACACACACACACTCTTCACACACACTCTCTCTCACACCACACTCTCCACACACCACACTCTCCACACACTCTCTCTCTATCTCTCTCTCTCACACACACACACACACAAACACACCACACCACCACCACACACACACACACACACACAAACACACACACAACACACCCACACACACACACACAACAACACACAAACACACACCTGTGAATTATCGTCTATAGAGATGAAATCCGCCTCCTGCACAGCGACACACACCTCTGGAAGAACCTCCTTAAAATCTGCACCACACACAGATCGACACAATTAAACACACACACACACACACACACACACACACTAACACACGCACGCCGTCTCTATAGCGCTCGCGGTGTGCGGGTCTGCGTGCGGGGTAAAGGTGAAGTATTTGGTTATTCTGCTCGTCTTACTCTGTCTGGTGACCTCCATCCTGTAAAGCAGCGATCCTCACACAAACACACTCTGGAAGCTTTAACCCCCGCCACCGGAAGCAGTCTGCTGCGCTTCCGCTCGCGGTGTGGCCTGCAGGAGGCGCTCTTTCACGAGCCTGCGGTCACTGGGGGGACACGTGTGGACGCTGGATAGTGTCAGGATTTACATACATTATATCCAATAATTCATACATTGATCCCTTCCCCTGTCCAGTGATCTTTGCCGGCCGCCTGCCGTCGTCCCCGCGCCTGCTTGGTACTCCTGCCTCCGCGCCGCCCCCTATTCAAGCTGACCTCTTCCTTTATCGTGCATTCCCCTCCCCCTGACCTTTTTATATAGATGCATTAGTCTTGAACACCCCCGTGGCGCCGGGCCCGGGCTCTACGATGCTCGCGGCCTCCCCTCCCCCCCCGCTTTCGCCTCTTATTTTACCCACCTTTTCGTCCGCGTTTGTGTGCTTATTTATATTTATATATATACAAAGACTTAATTTTGTACTGAAAGGTGCTTAGGTCGTGTTTCTTGTCATGTAACTCAATTAGGCCTACGAACTTCACCACTAATACAGCTCATTTTCAGATGAACCTGTACAGGTTATGTTGTTCCATATGTGTTACATGTTATGCAGATTAATTGTTTAAATCAGAATCAGAAAGAGCTTTATTAAGTGTGTTTACACACACAAGAATGTGTGTGTTTCAACGGTGCCATTACCGAGACAACAACACACACAGATAATAAAATGAGATGTGAATAAAATACACATGTATAAATATAAACCACAAAAAAAAGAATGAATTGTATGTACAGGTGTGCTATAGATAAAATAGAATAGGAATAGAATAAAAATAAAATAAGTTGTAGGGATGTACTAATGTTTAGGGTGATAAATAATTATAAGACAGGACGAAAAAAAAAGGACATATATAGATAACAGGACCATGCCTTTGTGAAAACATGAAGTTTTTACAAAAAACTCAACCCGAAACACTTCTTCTCTATCGAAGGTCTCATGTTGTGTATGGGGAAACTCCTGTTTTACTCTGTACTGAAGTCTGATTTGTTCACGTTTGTGTAGCTGAACAAACCAATGGTGCTCGAGCCCGCCAGAGGGGGGCGGAGCCGACTGCTTTATAAGTCAGCCCGGAGCGCCATTTAATCAAAATCTTCTCCTTCAGCGAATCAGCGACGAGACCATCTCTTCTCTGACTCTGCGACGAAGCCGAGAAGCTCAGCCTGCTCTTCACTCCCGCCGTGGAATTGAGCCACCGTTAAGGTGAGTGTGTCGCCTCTCTGGGGGTTTCCCCTGCGGCCATCCGGCGACAGAAAGCAGACGGTTAAGGTGAGTGTGTCGCCTCTCTGGGGGTTTCCCATGCGGAGGCGGCACTCACCGAGGCTTCATGTTCTCATTGTGAGAACATAAGTCTCGCCCGTCTTCGCTCGTGGATCGCCTTCTTCCACTCTGTTTTCCAAACTCCTTTCTCTCCCAAGAGGAAGAAGCAGCGGAACAGCAGGGCCATCTTCCTGGGCTCGAGTGATGTTGCATCGGCCCAGCGCCCGCGCGCTTTACTCTCCCCGCAGCGCCTCATATCGCTGGTGTGCTTTGCACGTGAGTATCAGCGCCCGCTCGTCGGATGCGAGCGGCCTGGTTTCCTTCAGCGTGGTTGTCAACGACTCCATGTCCTTGACGGCATCTGAAGCTGACGAGTGGGCGTGTTCCTTCTGATTACCAGACAGGGAGTGTCCTTTCTGGGAACAGTTATAGACCCCGTACAAATGCGAGCTTGGATAATGCCGGAATGCTTCCTGACTATCCAGCGAGCGGCAGCGTCTTTCAGGCCGGGGACTCCGCATCCCCACAGGACATTTCAGAGGATGCTCTGCCTCATGGCAGCCGCCTCCTCAGTTATTCCCCTGGGCCTGCTACACATGCGGCCCCTTCAATACTGGCTAAAAGCCTGCGTTCTGTCCTATGCCAGGAGCCTGGGCCACGTTTATATCAGGGTAACCCATCGCTTCCTCAAAAGCTGTGGTCCCTTTGACGACTCCTCGCCTGTTTCAATCAGGCGAACAGTTGGGAATGACCTCCAGAAGGAAGGTCGTCACGACAAATGCCTCCAGCTCAGGCTGGGGCACTCTGTAAGAGGGCAACCCGGCATACGGCTCCTGGTCGACCCATGAGCGACGCCTGCATATCAACTGCCTCGAAATGATGGCTGTTTGTCTGGCCCTGAAGACCTTCCTGCCAGCCTTAAAGGTGACATATCATGAAAATCTGACTTTTCCAGGTGTTAAGTGCTATAATCAGGTCCCCGGTGCATCTACCAACCAAGGAAACGTGAAAAAGATTAACCCAGTAACTTTGTTTTGGGAAGCCTTTTTCTGCAAGCTTCTGAGAAAACGAGCACGTCTGATTTTGCTCCCATAGTGGCGTTGTAAAGGGATCTCATTATAATATTACCGTTCCTTAATCTGTAAGTTTACACCCACGCCGCCTTAATTTTATTTTGCAAGCGACAGCAGTGTAGCAGCTCTAACGCCATGACGAAAGTTTAAGAAAGCATGCTAACTGTTCTGTGTTTGGCTGCACAGACAGCACAGAACACTGTTTAGAGTCCCAGCCTCAGAGGAGACAAGAGAGCAGAGGATTTATTGATTTATTTACTGTATATTGCTGCTGCCACACAGATCTAAAATAAACATGTGATTTTTTTCCCAGCTGTTTACCTTCACAGACAAAACCCACTGTCTTTGTAACTCATGTGTGTTTTTTTTACGTAAACTTGTGTGTGAAAGAGAACTCATGCTGTGACAGCCGCTTTCTGTGTGTGTGCTTCAGATGTGTGCACTCAGAAAACCATATTTCAGTAGTTTAAACTAATATGGTTTAAAACGCATGATTTCAGCACAATAACCTGTGTTTTGTAGCAGGTCCGAGCTGTAATGGCGCAGCTCTATTCTGGAAAAGGGGGCGGGGAGCAGCAGCTCATTTGCATTTAAAGAAACAGGCCCGAAAAAAAGTGTGTTTCTGCTTCCACTTAAAATGGGTATTTTCAAAATTATATAATAAATTATTTGTGGGGTATTTTGAGCTGAAACTTCGCAGACACATTCTGTGGTCATCAGAGACTTGTATTACATATTGTAAAGAGGGGCATAATATGTCTCCTTTAAATGGACACCACATTTTTGGGCACAGAGAGAACTCCTCTCTCTACGAGCGGTTCATGTGCAGGGCAGACTGAACCAGGGAGCAGATATGTTGTCAAGACAGAGGTCGACCTCTTCGCCTCCGAAGACAACTATCACTGCCCAATCTATTTTTCAAGACAGCGGGATGCTCTGGCCCACGATTGGCCCAACACCCATCTGTATGCCTTCCCTCCGATCACCCTGCTACCCCAGGTTATCAGGCGAGTCAGGAAAATGAAATGCTCTCTCCTTCTTGTGGCCCCTCTCTGGAGGAACCAAGTCTGGTTTCCGGAGATGATCCAGCTGCTATCTGCAGCGCCGTGGTCAATACCACTGAGGAGAGACCCTCGGTCAACGGAGTAGGTGAATTGCAAGCCCTTTCTGTCAGTGCTTCCTGTCTTGAGTTTGGATCCAATGACTGTAAGGTCGTTCTTCAACCACGCAGCGGTTATGTACAGAAGGTGCTCTCAACTCTGTTTAAAGCCCAGGTCATTTCCCTTTTAGCCCTCCCTGGCACAGATGGCGAACAACGTCCAATCTTGTTGTGCCCTGTCCAGGCACTACGAGTTTACATTAAGCGCTCTGAGTCTTTTAGACAAAAAACAGCTTTTTGTAGGCCGCTCTAAGGGCTATCTCGTTGGATAGTAGATGCTATAGTCCTGGCTTTTACCTCAGCTAGCTTGCAATGCCCCATAGGTGTGAGGGCCCATTCCACCAGAGGAATGGCCTCCTCCTGGGCCTGGTCCAGTGGAATCTCTATTGGGGAGATTTGTTCGACTGCCGGCTGGTCGTCGCTGTCTACCTTTATTCGATTTTACAATTTGGACGTCCCTGCCCTGCAGACGGCCTCGGGTGGGGAGAGTTATGTCAAGAAGACATCAGAATATTCGCGGTTCTCTTCGTGGCTCAGGCTTACGGAGCCCTCGCTGAGTGTTTCTGGCTGAACTCGCGGAGCAGGCTTAGTTCTGCATCTGCTTATAGCACGGCGCTACTGGATGCGTTCCCCATACGTCCCATCATGAACGAGGCCATTATGAGTACCTTCGGATAGGAGACCTGCTTAGGTCTACTCACCTTACCTTGTTTCCCTGAGATAATGAACGTAGCATTGTGAACTGCCCGTGCTATAGCTACACGCCAATCGAATTCTGATGAAGTGATTCTCAGGGCCGACTTATATAAACGTCGGCTCCGCCCCTTCTGGCGGTCTAAAGCGCCATTGGTTTGTGCAGCTGCACAAACGTTAACAAATCAGGCTTCAGTATTCAGAGTAAACAGGAGTTTCCCCATAGGTCGTCAAGACGCGCAACGCTCATTCTTTTATCTCAGGGAACTGAGGTTACGTGAGTAACCGGAGCGTTTCCTTACCAGTTTTCACAACTGTAATCTTATAATAATGATTCATTTGAGCTGCCGGGTCGGAATTCATGGGAAATGTGTGCCATGTCCGTGAACTATAACTAAATAAATGAATAAATAAACAGAAAGAAAGAAAGAGTCAAAAGAAATTTACGTTTTTCAAAACTCAAATAATAAACTTTTCGAAGCGCTCGAAACACTACAATTCAGCGACACCTGGTCAAAACAGCTTAATTGAAATGAAAAGTCAGGCCAAATATGTGTAATATACACCATTTTCAAACCAGTAGCGAATGTTTTAATGACAGTGTAATCTATTACAAATAGTTAAATACCATTAAAAATGAGGGTTCTGTAAAATGTGTGTTCTTTTGTTAAAGTGTAGTGCTTGTTTTGTGTGTTATTAGGCAGGGGTAGATCAATTAGAAACCATTAGAAACACACATAAGTATTACAATGAATTAAATGAACACAAAATTGATCTAAATCAACCTTGTTCAGACAAGAGCTTGAAAGCACACAGTGAAAATAACAGAGCCAGTAATATAGACTGTATTAACATCATAACTGGCTTTTCAGAGACGACGACAACCAAAACAACGCTTCTCTGTGAGTAACTTTATATACTGTATTTAATAAGAATTATTATTGTTCATCAATGAGATATGAATGTACAAATATTAGTAATGATAATACAGCACATCAGAGTGAAACTGAAAGTGTGTGTGTGTGTGTGCAGGTTTAGCTAAATGGACAATGTAGGAAACCAGAAAATCCTTACTGTCCTGTAACCCAGATGATAGATGATTGAGAAAAATGTCCCATTTAACCTTGAATTAACCATATTTAATATTATTTTACATAATGTGTAGTGTTTTTGGTAGAAAACAATAGAAGTCTGTGGAAATTCCCCATTGAATATTTTATATCACGTGTGTGTGTGTTTGAGTAGGAAGCTGTTTCTCTTTCTCTTCTTTTGTGATCAGAGAGATATGAGTGTTTAAAATGAATACACCGAAAGAGCCGATATGAGAAGAGAGACGAGGAGCTTCATCTGGGGCCGGAACGAAGTACGACATGAACCTTCCCTTGAAGACACTCCAGGATACATCCTGTGTGTGTGTGTGTGTCTGTGTGTTGGTGTGTGTGTGTGTGTGTGCTGGCAAGTGAGATGAGGGGCGGATCCCAGTGGAGCCGGAGCTCAGCGAGTCTGAGTCTGAGTCTGAGGAGGTGACGGCTCTGTCTGAGTCTGAGTTCAGCTGTCACTGCTGCTACCAGGTTCTGGTGGACCCCACCACTCTCACCTGTGGACACAGCTTCTGCAGACACTGTCTGGCCAACTGGTGGGCCTCCGCTCTGCCCCGCGTCCGCACAGACTGCCCAGAATGCCGAGCGGTCTGGACCGGCTTTCCCAAAGTCAACATCCTGCTCCGGTGAGAGACGAGACATGTAGATATCATTACAGTTACTTAGTGATGTCCGGTTCGTGAACGAATTGTTTGATTTAACTGGTTCTTCTTAGTGAACTGGTCGAACCAGTTCACCAAATCGGACTGAATCGTTTGTAACGGTTCGCATCTCCTTTAAGCACTAATCCACAAATTACTTAAGTTATTCACTTTTTAACATGCCTGACACTCCCTCTGTGCCTGAATGAGTTATTCAGTTGCTCCACAGTACACTGCTCTGCACTGCTTTTAACTGACTGAAGTTAATGCTTCTAACTTTATATATCTGAATGTGTAGTTTCATCCCGCCCGGACATAGACTTGACATTACGTCCATCGTGATGACGTCATTCCGTTAGGGCGTAAAATAACCCAGTTTTCCCCATCACTACGTTACTGTTACAGTTTATTTATAGGTTGTTTTGTGTTGTGAACGGGCCTTAACAGTCATGAATTGAGAAATCAAAATTCCCTTGATTTTTTTGATATATAAGAGGTCATTGTGCTATTAAAGCATTCTGTAAGTTTCAGAACTCAAAACTTTTTAGTCTAAAAACTGCTTATATTGAAGGCAGTCTGCCAAAGCGACAGCTTGTGGAATGTTCTAATGTAATAGTGTGGATAAGCACCGCCTCCAAAAGAAGATCAACGCCTATTTCTACATCACTGCCTGCTTAGCCCCGCCCACCGATTCTACATCCCTTCCTGTTTAGCCCCGCCCACTGATTCTACAGCACTTCCTGTTTAGCCCCGCCCACTGATTCTTCATCACTGCCTGTTTTGCCCCGCCCACCGATTCTACAGCACTACCTGTTTAGTCCTGCCCACCGATTCTACATCTCTGCCTGTTTAGGCCCGCCCACCGACTACACATCACTGTCTTTTTAGCCCCACCCACTGATTCTACATCATCTGCCTGTTTAGCCCCGCCCATTGATTCTACATCACTGCCTTTGAGCCCCGCCCACCGATTCTACATCACTGCTGTTTAGCCCCGCCCACCGATTCTAAATCACTGCCTGATTAGCTCCGCCCACCGATTCTACATCACTGCCTGTTTAGCACCGCCCACCGATTCTACATCGCTGCCTGTTTAGCCCCGCCCGCCGATTCTACATTGCTGCCTGTTTGGCCCCGCCCACCGATTCTACATCCCTGTCTGTTTAGCCCCGCCCACCGATTCTACAGCACTGTCTGTTTAGCCCCGCCCACTGATTCTACATCACTGCCGGTTTAGCCCCGCCCACCGATTCTACATAGCTGTCTGTTTAGCCCCGCCCACCGATTATACATCACTGCCTGTTTAGCCCCGCCCACGATTCAACATTGTTGCCAGTTTAGCCCCGCCCACCGATTCTACACCACTGCCTGTTTAGCCCCGCCCTTGATTCTACTCACTGCTGTTTAGCCCCGCCAGAAAAAAGCTTATTACTTCTAAATTATGTTTTTTGATGTCAAAATCTTGATAACATTATAAGTGGACCTCCGAGAACAGTACAAAATAAAAAACAAAGGCAGTTCATGACCCCTTTAATTTAGATACCTGCATGTCCAAACATTTACTAACAGAGTTAAGTTTGGTCCTGGTCACTGTATGATGTTCATGTTCTCAGTCAGACACACAATGAAGCAGCCTCTGTGTGTGTGTGTGTGTGTGTGTGTGTATGTGTTTTTTCCCCCCAGGGATGCCGGTGGAGAAGCTGTTTCCCGCAGTCGTGAGCCGACGGAAGCAGGCCATCCTGAGTGATCCGCAGTTCTGTCGTGTTCTCCAGGCCTTCCAGCAGCAGGGGAAGAGACAGCCCCCTCGTGCAGCTCCGCCACAGAACCCACCGCCGATCAACATCAGAGAGTTTTACTCTGGAGTTGTGACGACGCTGACCTTCATGACTGTGAGTGACACACACACTCTTATACACACACTGAGGATGAGTTGTTGCACTGCATCCTCACTGTGTGTGTGTGTGTGTGTGTAGATGGTGGTGTTAATGTGGCGTGTGTACAGTACCGACTCCAGTCATGAGGTGCTGCTCAGTAAACCGCTCAGCAGGTGGAGCGCTGATGATGTCACTCTGTGGGTGGAGCATCTGGGCATCTGGACCAATCAGTATAAAGAAACCTTCCGCAGGGAACAGATCAACGGCAGGTAACACTCACACACTCACACACACAGAGACATTTCCTCAGTCCTGGAGACCCACGCCCTGCCCATTCCATCAGTGATCAGCATTTACCTGTTACGTGTGTGTGTGTGTTGTTGTGTGTGTGTGTGTGTGTCAGGTTACTGTCTGCTCTCAGCGATGACAAACTTTCCGTGTCTCCGTTCAGCTCGAGATCAGTCCTCACAGACTCATCCTGGAGGAACTGCACAAACTCAAAGAAACCTCAGTCTCACTGAACCTCTGGCAGTACAAGGTGAGTGTGTGAGTGTGTGTGTTTCAGCACACAGCACTATTAAATCACGGTTCTCCCAGAGCTGTCAGGTGTCTCTGTATGTTCTGTGTGTGTGTTGACCACAGTGACTCTCGCTGTTAATCATCATGCGTGTCTGCAGGATCTGTATTTAGGGAAGACTCTGTTCCTGTTGATCAGTCTGAGGAACTTCCCTCGTCTGACGCTGCTCTACCTGTTCCTGTTCGATTATGAAGACACGTTTCTGCCCTTCATTCACACCAGCTGCCCGGCGACACCAGACGCTCCCACTGACACACCGCTGGTAATTGTCTCTATAGATATAATCAACCACATTAAAGGAAACATTTCATAGTGCTACATCCTTTTATTTGATTGTCATTTGCAGTGCTTCATGGGATTGTAGTTCTTTCCCGCATTAAAGCTGTGACATTCACAGTCTTGTATCTTTGTCTTTTCACCAAATTTCACTTTTTTTGATCCAAATCAAAGTTTGTAATGTTTTGAATCTCTGCGTAATCGGGTTTGTTTGGTTCGGTTCATGGGCTTATAACACTAATCACAGAGCTTTTTAATAAATCCTTGTGGGGATACATTACTACAGAACCGACGCTGCTGTAAAGTGGGTGGGCAACTAATTGCACCCTGTGCCGCCTCAGGATTGGCCGGGGCTGTAGTCAGTGGCGGAGTTCTGCTGATGTTACTTCCTGCATGCCTCGTCAGCTTCTGTCTGCCTTCGCTGCACTGATGAGTGTCATTACTGGACAGCAGTTTTCATCATCGCTCACGGGCCGCGTTACTGACGGGTGCTTGATGTGTGTTGTTCACAGGACGCCTGTGGCAGAGAGGACAGATGAGGTCCCACGAGCACACACACACACACATCACACACACCACACACACACACACACACACAACACACACACAACCTACACACACACACACACACACACACGCACAACGCTCCATGTGAAGTTTCTAGACACATACATTGAGTCTGAGATTGATTTCTGTGTGTGTGGTGATTGCAGGACTCTCCCTAAGTTAGTTTGGCTTCAGATGTTTGCAGTGCTGTTCAACACGTCTCTGTTTGTGCTGCCGTGGCCCCTGATGCCTCTGTTCATCATTAACACTGAGATCTACTTCCAGCTGTATTTGAGCCCCTTCCTCACTGCATGCTGGTGACTAACACTCCTCGCCTGCAAAACACCCAGCACAGCCCTGACACACACCTTCAATACATCTGACACACTTTCATCATGTTTGTTAGGTGACTCGCATTGCATTCATGCTACACATTTGATCAGTTCATGTATTCTCTTGAATCGAACCCATGACCTTGGCGTTGCGAGCGCTGTGAGCCACTGTTTGAGCCACAGGGACGCCACAAACACAGCTTGGTCATGCTGGGACTTTACATTCACAATCACCTCTCTGCTTTTACTGTATATTAAAATCAGTTTCATAGTATCGTCAGATGTTTCAGTTTCATGCTTTTAAGTGTGAAAATAAGTATTTTTATAAATTGATTTCATGACTGTAATAAACAGAGGATAATATATATTTAAAGTATATATTTAATAAAAACCGGTGGTTGTGTGACTCATTTTCATATTAGATAAAACTCCATTTAGAATAGAAATATCATGTATATGAAAACAAATGTGCACTGCAATAAGAAACACCACGGCTACAGACTCTTACAAAATGTAAAGCTTATTATATTTACTTGAATTAAAAGCTTAAATATAGTTGTTTTCATATAATGCATTACATTTTTTTAGACATTTTTTTTTAGAAGTAATTAAAACTCCCTGAATGGCAGCAGGTAAATGTAAAACATTAAAATAAAGCACAGGAAACTGAATTAAAGCGTGAGAACCTCCTAATGGACAGCTGTGCAAATAATATTATTTTAATATTGTTATTATTTTACTGTCGTTTGGCAGTAAATCATGAAAATCATGAAAAAGACACTCGAAACTTCATTAATAACCGTCCGGTCCATAGACATTGACTAATTGAGTGTTTTGTTGATTTTAGTGTGAATTTAAATATAAACATTACATTAAGATATCAGATGATCTGCACTACGGATGAAAAAATCTGTAGATATTCACTGCTGGGCTACATACATAGCCTACAGGAGACAACTGAATTAGTGTTTTTGAAAAATTAATAATACACATTAACATTACACATTTAACTAGCGAGTTAAAAAATGTATAGTACACATATTTGGATCAAATGGACAATGTAATGATACATGGTCTACACTGTAGACCATAATTATAACTCCTGTAGGTTTTCTATATACAGGATATTGAAGTGATATATATATTAATTTGTTGTGAATTTATGTATGTTACATTCAGCTATTAACCTATTAGCCCATCAGACATACAGTTGTAATCATATGGAATTAAATCATCTTTTTTTTTTATATTTATGCTTCATATTCACTATTGGTTGTCTCGACAGTCAGTCAGTCACCTTTATTTATAGAGCGCTTTTAACAATACAGAGTGTGTCAAAGCAACTTTACAGCATTAAACAGGAAAATAGTGTCAATTATGCAAAATGACAATAGTAAACACTAATTTTCAGTTAAAGACCATCCTCCGCATTGGATTCAGTGATTCACATCCCCCCCCCCTTAGTTTAAATAGTATCTTTGCAATCATGTCGACGATATCGCTGGAAATGAATTGTCCCCAACTAAGCAATCCAGAGGCGACAGCGTCAAGGAACCAAAACTCCATCGGTGACAGAATGGAGAAAAAACCTTGCGAGAAACCAGGCTCAGTCGGGGGGCCAGTTCTCCTCTGGCCAGGCGAACCAGCAGGTTGTTCCACGCTGCAAAGTCAGATTGTGCAGAGGACTCCTCTGGTTCCTGTGGTCTTGTCCAGGTGGTCGTCTGAGACAAGGTCTTCACAGGGGATCTGTATCTGGGGCTCATCTAGTTTTCCTGGTCTCCGCTGTCTTTCAGGGCTGTTGAGGTCCTTTCTAGGTGCTAATCCACCATCTGGGCTGGATACGGACAGACTGGATCCAGGGTACTGCAGTGACCATCTGATCTGGATACAGACTGGATCTGGTGGCTACGGTGACCTCGGAATAAGAAAGAAACAGACTAATATTAGCGTAGATGCCATTCTTCTAACAATGTAGCAAGTACATCGGGTGTTATGGGAAGTGTTCCCGGTTTCGGTTGTCCTAATTAATGCAGCCTAACAATCTTTAACGGATTTGAATTATAGAAAAATTATTGTGTGTTATGTGTAAGTCAGGTTAAAGAGATGGGTCTTTAATCTAGATTTAAACTGACAGAGTGTGTCTGCCTCCCGAACAATGTTAGGTAGGTTATTCCAGAGTTTGGGAGCTAAATAGGAAAAGGATCTGCCGCCCGCAGTTGATTTTGATATTCTAGGTATTATCAAATGGCCAGAGTTTTGAGAACGCAGTGGACGTGGAGGACTATAATGCAATAAGAGCTCGTTCAAATACTGAGGTGCTAAACCATTCAGGGCTTTATAAGTAATAAGCAAGATTTTAAAATCTATAGGATGTTTAATAGGGAGCCAGTGCAGTGTATTCTTACAGTACTTTATGTAAATGACAGGTCCTCACAGAAATGTCTCCTCAGCCTCCAGGATGGACAGATTTTCAGAAGGCACAGATAATGGACTACCAGAGAAAGAACTGAGCCACTTAAGGCAATGATACGGCACTGCTGGCCTTCTTATGGCCCGGACAAAATGGATGTATGCCTGAAGTGGCCCACATGTAAAATAGCAAAAATGGCCCAAATGTATCAAATCACATGTGGGCCTCTGTAGGTAAAGATGTGGTGCTCACGGCAATGTGTAATCTGAATGTGACCCTAAAGTGGCCCATGTGGTGCCAACCAAATGTGGGCCACCTTTGACAAAATTGTGGCACAATCAACAAAGGCTAATCAGGGTGTAAACCAAATGTGGTCCACATATGTTTCAGCAAATGTGGGCCAGGTACACTAAACCGTATCTGGGCCAGTTTTGGCAAAGATGTGGCACAGTGAGCACTGCATGGCTAATGTGGCTGTGAGCCTAAAGTGGTTCACATATAATATGACAAATATTACCCAAATAATTAATAATATTTTGGGCCACTTTGGGCAAATATACGGCACAGTCAGCATTGGCTAATCAGTGTGTAAGCCAACTTGTCCCACATTTGACACGGCAAATATGCCCCATATATTATACCACTTCTGGATGTAACACTTGACACTGGCTAACTGAAATGGAAGCTTGAAATTGTAAATAAGGCCTAATAGAATTTGGCTACTTTTAGTAGGATGCAACACAGTTAACTGATGCAGGGTGATCTGGATGTGAGTCTTAAGAAGGCTTTTAATGACAGGGTTTTTTAAATATGTGTACTGTGCAGCATCAAAACAGAAGTGCACTATAATAATTGTACTCTTACCCTCACGGCTTCTGTTCATTTGGACTTTGTTTTCCTTTTGCACCGTTTCCCTTGTTGTGTTGATTGTATTAGTCTGTTCTAGGCCTTTCCATAAAACAAGTTTACCCCAGTCAACTGTCAGATTCATAATGTTTTCATTTCATTTAAATTGGTTGAATGTAGGTTATCAAGAATAGAAATGTGAGTATTGCCATATGGGAATTTTACAGAGGTGATTATGCAAACAATGACAAGGCATGATTGATTGATGCCTTATGACTGTGTTGATGATTTATTGCATTTTTCCATCTGTGCTGTGCTGCCTCACTTTGGTCAGTTATTTGCATTGGCAAAGAAGGGACTTCAAGAATGAAAGAAACTGAGATGTTCAGAAACTAGTACACATACCCCTCGGTCTCAAACTGCTCAGTAAGACATAGACACCACCACTCCCTGACTGCAGCAATGTCAAGCTAACAGAATCTGAAATGTTACACGATTACGTATTCAGATCTTATTGTTAGAACTCAATTTAAAAAAAAATTATTTAAAAGAAATTTGTGTTTGTGTCGTTCTGCCATTAATTGTTGCCATTTTTTTCGTTTGGCACAAGTGAAGTTGTTTTTGCCGATATGCCTAAAGAGTGTGAGGTTACAGCTGAGAATATATTTTTATGTCTTCCTCTCTGTCTGATCTCAATAGGCATGTTTCATTAAATGTTCACTGACTGGAATAACATCGCAGGAGAGTAATCCAGAAGATGGCGGTAACGCAAGCCGCCGTTAAACCTCACAGAAGAAGAAGAAACACCCTTCTCCCGCGGGCCGCTTTCTCAATCACGATCTGGAGACATGTGAACGCTACATAGTGCCATTATTTCCATATATTAAATCCAATGATTCATACACGAGCTATATATTAAAATCTGCTACATAATTAAATAGAAAACATCCAGTCATCACAAGTGACTGTGATTGGTTCATCCTGCTCAGCGCAGACAAAATTAACAGGCGATTTTAATTTACATTACATTAAAATACAAATATTAAAATAATTATTATTTAAAAGCGGTGATCCAGTTGAGCAGGGATTCAGTGAATCAAAATGATCGAGAATTAAATCAAACCAGATCCGTTCTAACGGTCAGAGAGCCTGAGGTAAACTCTAGGTAGCTAAACTTCTAATATCTGACTGCTGTTTACGACTGAAGTGTTAAATGATTATGCAGTTATATCTAGTGATACAAACGGTTCCACTTTTGTCCAAGTGTGTCGTTTTGAATTAAAAATAGCTTGTATTATTCGTGTAGGCCTGACAACTAAGCACTTTTTTCAGTATACAATTAAGAGTGTTTGTGTGCTTTGCATTGCATTTGTGAAAACAAACTTCTGCTTTTCTGGGCAGTTTTCACAACTGTAAACTTATAATACTTATTTAAAATTTGAGCGGCGGGTCGGAATTCCCGAGAAATGTCGGCCACGTCCTTGAAAATAAATACATAAATAAAAAATAAATAGCATGAAGAAAACTTTTAAAACTTAATTAATAATTTTTTTTTAAATCAAAACGATTCGCTGTTTCGAAGCGCTCGACACACTCCAATCTGGCGACACCTGCTGGTCAAAACATGAAAAATGAAACGAGAACTCAGGCCAAATATGTGTAATATACACCAGAAGCGAATGTTTTAATGACAGTGTAATCTATTACAAATAGTTAAATACCATTTATAATGAGGGTTCTGGTTTTCAACAACCAAAACAACGCTTCTCTGTGAGTAACTTTATATACTGTATTTATTAAGAATTATTATTGTTCATCAATGAGATATGAATGTACAAATATTAGTAATGATAATACAGCACATCAGAGTGAAACTGAAAGTGTGTGTGTGTGTGTGCAGGTTTAGCTAAATGGACAATGTAGGAAACCAGAAAATCCTTACTGTCCTGTAACCCAGATGATAGATGATTGAGAAAAATGTCCCATTTAACCTTGAATTAACCATATTTAATATTTTTTTACATAATGTGTAGTGTTTCTTGGTAGAAAAACAATAGAAGTCATGGAAAGTCCCCATTTTAATATCAGTGTGTGTGTGTTTTTTGAGTAGGAAGCTGTCTGCGCTAGAAGTGAAGCGATTTCTCTCTTTCTCTTTCTCTTCTTTTGTGATCAGAGAGATATGAGTGTTTAAAATGAATAAACCGAAAGAACCGATATGAGAAGAGGAGAGACAAAGAATATATAAAGAACTGATGGCCGGTGCTGAGACTGAAGTAAGACATGAATCTGTCTGCAGACATTTACAGGAGACGTCCTGTGCTGTTATATGATCTCTGTGTGTGTGTGTGTGTGTGTGTGTGTGTGTGTGTGTGTGTAATGTGTGTGTGTGTGTGTGTGTGGTGCTGTGTGTGTGTGTGAGGGGTGTGATTGGTGAGTGTGTGCGCGTGGTGTGTGGTGTGATTGAGTGGTGTAGACGATGTTGTGTAGTGTGGTGTGTGTGTGTATCACTGTTTGAGTTTGTTGTCCTGTGTGTGTGTGTGTGTGTGGGGAGTGTGGGAGTGGGTGTGTGTGTGTGTATCCCTGTTTGTTGATGGTGTGGTGTGAGTGTGGTTTGGTGTGTCCTCTGTGTGTGTCCTCTGGGTGTGATGGTGTGTGTGGAGTGTGTGTGTGGTGTGGTGGGTGAGTGGTGTGTGGGTGTGTGTATCAACTGGGTTGTGTGCTGAGTGTGTGTGGTGTGGGGTGTTGGCTCTGTGTGTGTCTCTGGTGTGTGTGTGTGTGTGAGTGTGTGTGTTTGTGTGGTAGTGTGTTTGTGTGGGTGTGTTTTTTGTGCTACTTGAGATCCAAATGCCTCCCCAAGATAGGTGTAACCTGAAATGTTTGACATTGTGGGGACTGACCTGTGATCCCCACGAGAGGAAGAAAAATGATAAAAAATAGTAAATGATGCTTATCTGAAAGTTTAACAATGCAAACAGGTTTTCTGTAAGGGGTAGTTAGTAGTAGTAATTTTTATTTGTCCCTTCACAGGGCAATTTATACAGCATCAACCTCACAAACAGACAAATATTTATAAGACATTGTGACAAAACTGCTAGAAGGAAAGAAAAAAAACCCCCATCACAACAAATACGACCACAGCAACAAAACCCGAGCATTAACAGTGCACCATTTGTCATATATTAAAATAATGTTAAAATTCATAGGACACCTTTATCTTTATGTTTCAAATAATCGTTTACAATCAAGACTGCATTTGAAACAAAAGATCTCGAGGGTTTAGGATTAGGGTTGAGTTAGGGGATAGAAAATATTGTTTTGTCAGCATAAAAGTAATAGAAGTCTATGGAAAGTCCGCACAATTCACAGAAACAAACGTGTGTGTGTGTGTGTGTGTGCGTGCGTGTGTGCGCGTGCGTGGAGGTAGCGGATCACCTTGGCCTCAGGGTTGGGGAAAAGGGGAGCTCAGCGAGTCTGAGTCTGAGTCTGAGGAGGTGACGGCTCTGTCTGAGTCTGAGTTCAGCTGTCACTGCTGCTACCAGGTTCTGGTGGACCCCACCACTCTCACCTGTGGACACAGCTTCTGCAGACACTGTCTGGCCAACTGGTGGGCCTCCGCTCTGCCCCGCGTCCGCACAGACTGCCCAGAATGCCGAGCGGTCTGGACCGGATTTCCCAAAGTCAACATCCTGCTCCGGTGAGAGACGAGCGAGTCGTGATCCGGTTCTGTTCACACACGCTTCAGTCAGTGACAGGAGTCAAACCAGATTACACACAGTGACTCAGTTAGTTAATAGTTGTTGTCATAGTTACTATTATTATTATAGTTATGATTAATATATAAAGTTACCATTAGGGCTGCCCTCGACTAAAGATTTTACTGGTCGACTAGTATTACTAAGCACACGGAATAACCATTTAAATCATTCTGATGAGCCTTTAATTGCCTGCATAGCCTAATAAGCGCTCAAGCGTACGCATAAAGCTTGCTACAGCACACCGGCAGAAGTAATGATTGTGAATGTGTCAGTGAAAAACAGTTAGCAGACTGCATTAACATTTTAATATTTTGATAAACTAGTGCTTTCTTTGTTTACAGTTTAAGAGATGAAGTCAGAGATACTGACTTTTGTTTTCCATTTGAATTGGTTAATTTGAAAGTTTTAGTCTCTATAGGTATATTTCTAATGTCTGTAAGGCAAAGATATACAATGAGTTTCACGCTCGAGTTCACAGACCGAGACGGCAGAAAGCGCACCCTGCTTGCTTGTTATTGGGAGTAGCACCAACACATAGATCTTTATTTTACAGATTGAAAGATCTTATCTGTATGAGCAACTGAGGAAAGTAATTTTTAAGAGCAAGTGAAGCCATCTGTCCTGCAGTGAGCTACTGTTTCCCTTCACACTCAGATTGAAGCCAATGCACGTTGCTAACTTACCTCTTTCAGATGATAGTATATGTGAGGTTGATGAATGACTGGCGAGCGTTTGGATGTCCTGCCTGATGTACTGTATTACCACATAGACCAGCCGCTAACGATCTGTTATTAGTCACGATCGGCGTGACGTCGCTTGAGTTTTTTTCTTTCTGCGACTAATACAATTTTGGTCGACCAAGCCTCTTCTGGTCAACTAACGGTTAGTCGACTATTAGGGGGCAGCCCTAGTTACCATATTAGATATCATTATCATTGTAGTTCTCATTATAGTTATCATCTTTACAGTTTTAGTGTGGTGTGAACAGGCCTTAATTCAGATTGTGATACCCGTCCAAATAGTTAATGATGTAGTTTATTGATAAGTTTGGTCCTGGTCACTGTATGATGTTCATGTTCTCAGTCAGACACACAATGATGCAGCCTCTGTGTGTGTGTGTATGTGTCAGGGATGCGGTGGAGAAGCTGTTTCCCGCAGTCGTGAGCCGACGGAAGCAGGCCATCCTGAGTGATCCGCAGTTCTGTCGTGTTCTCCAGGCCTTCCAGCAGCAGGGGAAGAGACAGCCCCCTCGTGCAGCTCCGCCACAGAACCCACCGCAGTTTAATATACTGAACCAACCACCGTTTAATATGTTGAATCAACCACAGTTTGATATGTTGAATCCTCTGGAGTTCAACATCAGAGAGTTTTGCTCTGGAATCAGTATAGTGCTGTGCTGCATGGCTGTGAGTGACACACACACACACACACACACACACTCTTATACACACACTGAGGATGAGTTGTTGCACTTGCATCATCACTGTGTGTTTTGTGTGTGTGTGTGTGTATTATGGGTGGTGTTAAGTGGCTGTGTACAGTACCGACTCCAGTCATGAGGTGCTGCTCAGTAAACCGCTCAGCAGGTGGAGTGCTGATGATGTCACTCTGTGGGTGGAGCATCTGAGCGTCTGGACCAATCAGTATAAAGAAACCTTCCGCAGGGAACAGATCAACGGCAGGTAACACTCACACTACAGTCATTTACATCTGGAATTAGAGGCCGTCAGTCCTGGTCCTGGAGACCCACAGCTCTCATCATCTCATCAGATCACCGTGAGCCTCCAGAGCCAAGACTGAGAGCCAGGAGGGTCTGAAAAAGGGTGAACGTTTGTATCACTCCGCTTGCAGTATTTCTCACAGCGAGTGTCATCCACTATGATAAATAATACTGTTTCTGTGTCACAGAGTTTTTTAGGTGAGAATGTACTTGTTTAGACTTCAAGCATGCAGTTTTGTTAATAAAGATAACGTCTATTTGAACACTTGCGCTGACGTTTTCGGAGACTACTCAGAGCGCCAGCACCGTGTCTGCGCTCATGAACCTGCGGAGAGAGCGCCTCACCTCGGCCAGATCTGCCGCTGGCTCTAATGTCTCTATAGTGGTTAAACATGAGATAAATCTCACATGCAGTCTTTGGTCTCTTTAATCTATTATTTGTTCCAGAGCAAATAGTTTTGGCGGAAATTCTCACCATGTTTATAATTGATCTAACTTAACTTCGATACTGTAAATCAGAGCGCTGGCATTTGTACGTTTACTGAGTTGCTTATCAACTTTTTTAGATGGCGACAAGAGACATGTTTTCCAAATCTTTGGACCAAATGAAGATATTTCTGATGAAATTGAGAGCTTTCTGACCCCTCCATGACAACAATACAACTGAAATTTTTCCCAGGTCCAGAAACGTAGGAAGGCAACGGTCAACCGTCCATGTGACCTTACAGTGTTCAACATCGTAATTTTACGAAGCTTTTGTCACAGAAAACAAAAATGACGATTTTATTCAACAATTCTTCTCCTCCAAGTAACCGTCCTCCACCATTATCTAGAGTACCACGAAGCAAGCGTGTGCACTCCTGTGCTTGTAAACAAGCCGCAGCGCATGCATGTTCTGCTGCTGCTCCTGTGATATTGCTCATATACTGTATATATATATATATATAATACAGCGAGAGAGAGAGAAGAGAAGAGAGAGAGAGGCTTCCTTATATTTTAGGAAGGGCATAACCACATTTAGGTCCTTGACATCAAGATGTTTGAGAAGCCGTTCTAGAGTGCTGTCACACACGAATCATCCCTGAAGTGTAGTGTGGTGTGTGTGTGTGTGTTGTCAGGTGTACTGGTCTGCTCTCAGCGAGACGGCTTCTGCGGCTCCGTTCAGCACGAGAATCAGTCTCACAGACAGATCCTCCTGGACGGAGCGGCAACGACTTCAGACTCACCTGGTCTCACTGAACCCTCTGGCAGTACAATAGTGAGTGTGTGTGTGTTGAGTGTGCGTGATTGTGAGAGTGAGTGTGTGTGGTGAGTGTGTGTTGAGTGTGCGTGAGTGTGTGTGAGTGAGTGAGTGAATGTGTGTGTGTGTGAGAGAGAGTGTGAGTGTGAGTGTGTGTTAGTGTGTGTGTGTGTGTGTGTGTGTGTGGTGAGTGTGGTGTGTGAGTGTGTGTGTGTGTGTTCGTGAGTGT
Source organism: Sinocyclocheilus anophthalmus (assembly GCA_018155175.1). NCBI lineage: Eukaryota > Metazoa > Chordata > Actinopteri > Cypriniformes > Cyprinidae > Sinocyclocheilus > Sinocyclocheilus anophthalmus. The sequence goes on along the minus strand of JADLZN010011898.1, from coordinate 56,225 downwards.
GAGTGTGTGTGTGTGAGTGTTTGGGAAGACTGTGAGTGTGTGTGTGTGTGAGAGGAGAGTGTGAGTGTGGTGTGTGTGTGTGTGTATGTGTTTGTGAGTGTTGTGTGTGTGTGTGTGTGAGCGTGTGTGTGGGTGAGTGTGTGTGTGTATGTGTGTGTGTGTGTGAGTGAGTGTGTGTGTGTGTGTGTGTGTGTGTGTGTGAAAGAGAGAGTGTGTGTGTGTGTGTGTGTGTGTGTTTTTTTAAAGTTCACTCAAGTTACGGTCCTCAGGGGGTATTTTGTTGAGCATCATCTCTCTCTCTCTCTGTGTGTGTGTTCAGGATCTGAATTTAGGGAAGACTCTGTTTCTGCTGTTGAGTTTGCGCAGATTTCCCCGGCTGACGCTGCTCTGTCTGTTCCTCTTCGATTATGACGACACATTTCTTCCCTTCATCCACACCAGCTGCCCGGCACAAACCACACAGGACAGCCTGACCGACACGCCGCTGGTGCGTCACTGCCTTTCACTCTCCACCACTTCTGCAGACGACCGACGCATGCCTTTCAGACTACTCGTAAAGCAGCTCCTATCACTATCAATGTGTGGAGGGAGAACATTAGCAATTCTCACCCCGCTCTCACAGTTTTGATTAGAACTCTTAACAAGAAATATTTCACCCAAAGCTGAAACTGCATCTGAACATTTGCCGTATGCATACAGCCTCCATATTGTACATGAATGACTGCAGGTCTGTCGTCTGTCAGTCGTTGGAGATAACAAAAAGGCGGCTTTTATGTAACTCTCTCTCGTTTTCTGCGTGTGCCGCATCAGGATTGGCCGGGCTGGAGTCAGTGGGCGGAGTTTCTGCTGATGTACTTCCTGCTGCCCTATCAGCTGCTGTCTGCCTTCGCCTGGCACTGGATGAGTGTTCATTACTGGACGGCACGCCTCGTCATGTTACACGCTGTGCTACTGTCCACGCTGGATGTGCATTTCTTCTGGACGCTGTTGAAGAGAGGACAGATGAGGTACACACACAAGACAGATGTTGAACACTGTTAATGAGAGCTGCTAGACCTGCTGTGTGTGATTGCTGTGTGTTGTGATTGCAGGACTCTCCCGGAGCGTGTCTGGCAGGAGGTGTTAGCCGTGAAAACAGACGCCTCTGTGTTTGTGCTGCTGTGGAGGCTGATTCCTCTGTTCTTCTGTAACTTTATATTCTACTACAATCTGTGCATCTGCCCCTTCAACACGGCGGCGCTGGTGAGACGAGCACTGCTGCAGACAGACACACAGCAGCAGAGGATCTGACACAGTCTTGCACACGCACCCTGCTGCTGTTCAGTGATGCTCAGGGTCATACTATACAGCTACACAGCTATCATCATTACACAATCAAACCGCTCTTCTTCATCCATCTCTTCAGTCACCTGTTTAAGAGAAATTCAGACAATTCTGTGCAAATAAAATCAATAAGACTGTATTTATTTTTAAATTATGATTTAAATGGATATTATAATCTGGGGCAAAATGGACAATCATTTTTTTAATAAAAAGAGAAAGTGCTGGTGGTGTTGAGTGCTGTTAATATTAGATAAGAAGTTGGTTTGTTGCTTGCATGTGATCACTTGACAAGTTATTTATTCGGTATAAAAGGAAAATTAATAAAACAGCAACAACCTTACAAGAAAACATATAGATTTACACAGAGCTTTGCATATTCGTTTATTTTCTTGCATTAAAACATTAATAGAAATGGTCAAATGTTCCAGCGTAACTTGGACAGCCTAGATCGTCATTAATATCAGATTTAATGAACCCAAACTCCGAGAAATAGCAGCAGATGCGCGTTAATGGTTCGGGGTCACGTGATTTCGTGCGTCTCTAACATTGCTGTGAAGGGGGCGTGGCTTCACTGCGCTGTGCTCACCGCTGATTGGTCCGATGTTTGTTTGCGCTGTGTTGTTAACCAGAACAAACCCGTCCAGCACAGCACAGCACAGCAGCTAAAGTTAGCAGGTTAATTCAGCTCACCCCAAAACACCGAAGACTCGGAGCTGACTCGGTGTTAAACCAGGACCTCGCACATTCTCGTTTATCTGTGCGTGCATTTAACGTCATTCGTAAGAATCCAGATGTAATGAAATGAAGCACCGCGCGTCTGTGTGTAGTTTAGAGACGCCCCCTCGCCTGGCCCCGCCCCTCCCGTGAGGCGGAAGTGTGACGTGTGTCTGAGCGCTTGGTGCGGCCCGGTTCTGCTCGGTTCTGCCCGGTTGTGCTCTCCCGGGATGCGCTGCTGGCTGTAGCGGGTCTGTGATGCTGCGGATCCGGGCGAAGCTCCGGCAGGCGGCGGATCAGATGAAGAGAAGACCCGAACTGTGCTGCGGCGCGATCCTGCTCACCTGCGCGCTAATACTGCCCTTAACCCTCACCTGCAGGTAACCACAGCCTGAATATATCTATAATAGCTTATACTGCTGAGAAATATCACTATAATAGCTTATACTGCTGTGAAATATATCTATAATAGCTTATACTGCTGAGAAATATCACTATAATAGCTTATACTGCTGAGAAATATCACTATAATAGCTTATACTGCTGAGAAATATCACTATAATAGCTTATACTGCTGAGAAATATCACTATAATAGCTTATACTGCTGAGAAATATCACTATAATAGCTTATACTGCTGAGAAATATCACTATAATAGCTTATACTGCTGAGAAATATCACTATAATAGCTTATACTGCTGAGAAATATCACTATAATAGCTTATACTGCTGAGAAATATCACTATAATAGCTTATACTGCTGAGAAATATCACTATAATAGCTTATACTGCTGAGAAATATCACTATAATAGCTTATACTGCTGAGAAATATCACTATAATAGCTTATACTGCTGAGAAATATCACTATAATAGCTTATACTGCTGAGAAATATCACTATAATAGCTTATACTGCTGTGAAATATATCTATAATAGCTTATACTGCTGTGAAATATATCTATAATAGCTTATACTGCTGAGAAATATCACTATAATAGCTTATACTGCTGAGAAATATATCTATAATAGCTTATACTGCTGAGAAATATATCTATAATAGCTTATACTGCTGTGAAATATATCTGTAATAGCTTATACTGCTGTGAAATATATCTGTAATAGCTTATACTGCTGTGAAATATATCTGTAATAGCTTATACTGCTGTGAAATATATCTGTAATAGCTTATACTGCTGTGAAATATATCTGTAATAGCTTATACTGCTGTGAAATATATCTGTAATAGCTTATACTGCTGTGAAATATATCTGTAATAGCTTATACTGCTGTGAAATATATCTGTAATAGCTTATACTGCTGTGAAATATATCTGTAATAGCTTATACTGCTGTGAAATATATCTGTAATAGCTTATACTGCTGTGAAATATATCTGTAATAGCTTATACTGCTGTGAAATATATCTGTAATAGCTTATACTGCTGTGAAATATATCTGTAATAGCTTATACTGCTGTGAAATATATCTGTAATAGCTTATACTGCTGTGAAATATATCTGTAATAGCTTATACTGCTGTGAAATATATCTGTAATAGCTTATACTGCTGTGAAATATATCTGTAATAGCTTATACTGCTGTGAAATATATCTGTAATAGCTTATACTGCTGTGAAATATATCTGTAATAGCTTATACTGCTGTGAAATATATCTGTAATAGCTTATACTGCTGTGAAATATATCTGTAATAGCTTATACTGCTGTGAAATATATCTGTAATAGCTTATACTGCTGTGAAATATATCTATAATAGCTTATACTGCTGTGAAATATATCTATAATAGCTTATACTGCTGAGAAATATATCTATAATAGCTTATACTGCTGAGAAATATATCTATAATAGCTTATACTGCTGTGAAATATATCTGTAATAGCTTATACTGCTGTGAAATATCACTATAATAGCTTATACTGCTGTGAAATATATCTATAATAGCTTATACTGCTGTGAAATATCACTATAATAGCTTATACTGCTGTGAAATATATCTGTAATAGCTTATACTGCTGTGAAATATATCTGTAATAGCTTATACTGCTGTGAAATATATCTGTAATAGCTTATACTGCTGTGAAATATATCTGTAATAGCTTATACTGCTGTGAAATATATCTGTAATAGCTTATACTGCTGTGAAATATATCTGTAATAGCTTATACTGCTGTGAAATATATCTGTAATAGCTTATACTGCTGTGAAATATATCTGTAATAGCTTATACTGCTGTGAAATATATCTGTAATAGCTTATACTGCTGTGAAATATATCTATAATAGCTTATACTGCTGTGAAATATATCTATAATAGCTTATACTGCTGAGAAATATATCTATAATAGCTTATACTGCTGAGAAATATATCTATAATAGCTTATACTGCTGTGAAATATCACTATAATAGCTTATACTGCTGTGAAATATATCTGTAATAGCTTATACTGCTGTGAAATATATCTGTAATAGCTTATACTGCTGTGAAATATATCTGTAATAGCTTATACTGCTGTGAAATATATCTGTAATAGCTTATACTGCTGTGAAATATATCTGTAATAGCTTATACTGCTGTGAAATATATCTGTAATAGCTTATACTGCTGTGAAATATATCTGTAATAGCTTATACTGCTGTGAAATATATCTGTAATAGCTTATACTGCTGTGAAATATATCTGTAATAGCTTATACTGCTGTGAAATATATCTATAATAGCTTATACTGCTGAGAAATATATCTATAATAGCTTATACTGCTGAGAAATATATCTATAATAGCTTATACTGCTGTGAAATATATCTATAATAGCTTATACTGCTGAGAAATATATCTATAATAGCTTATACTGCTGAGAAATATATCTATAATAGCTTATACTGCTGAGAAATATATCTATAATAGCTTATACTGCTGTGAAATATATCTGTAATAGCTTATACTGCTGTGAAATATATCTGTAATAGCTTATACTGCTGTGAAATATATCTATAATAGCTTATACTGCTGTGAAATATCACTATAATAGCTTATACTGCTGAGAAATATCACTATAATAGCTTATACTGCTGTGAAATATCACTATAATAGCTTATACTGCTGAGAAATATATCTATAATAGCTTATACTGCTGTGAAATATATCTGTAATAGCTTATACTGCTGTGAAATATATCTATAATAGCTTATACTGCTGAGAAATATATCTATAATAGCTTATACTGCTGTGAAATATATCTATAATAGCTTATACTGCTGTGAAATATATCTATAATAGCATATACTGCTTGTGAAATATATCATAATAGCTAATAGCTTGCTGAGCAATATCTATATAATCTCTTATACCTGCTGAGAAATATACTATAATAGCTTATACTGCTGAGAACTATATCTATATAGCTTTACTCTGAGAAATATATCTATAATAGTTATACTGTGCCGAGAAATATCACTACTTAGCTTATACTTCTGTGAAATATATCTCTAATAGCTGTACTGCTGTGAAATATATCTATAATAACTTATACTGGCTGTGGAAATATATCTATAATAGCTTATACTGCTGAGAAATATATCTATAATAGCTTATACTGCTGAGAAATATATCTATAATAGCTTATACTGCTGTGAAATATATCTGTAATAGCTTATACTGCTGTGAAATATATCTGTAATAGCTTATACTGCTGTGAAATATATCTGTAATAGCTTATACTGCTGTGAAATATATCTGTAATAGCTTATACTGCTGTGAAATATATCTGTAATAGCTTATACTGCTGTGAAATATATCTATAATAGCTTATACTGCTGAGAAATATATCTATAATAGCTTATACTGCTGTGAAATATATCTATAATAGCTTATACTGCTGTGAAATATATCTGTAATAGCTTATACTGCTGTGAAATATATCTGTAATAGCTTATACTGCTGTGAAATATATCTGTAATAGCTTATACTGCTGTGAAATATATCTGTAATAGCTTATACTGCTGTGAAATATATCTGTAATAGCTTATACTGCTGTGAAATATATCTGTAATAGCTTATACTGCTGTGAAATATATCTGTAATAGCTTATACTGCTGTGAAATATATCTGTAATAGCTTATACTGCTGTGAAATATATCTGTAATAGCTTATACTGCTGTGAAATATATCTGTAATAGCTTATACTGCTGTGAAATATATCTGTAATAGCTTATACTGCTGTGAAATATATCTGTAATAGCTTATACTGCTGTGAAATATATCTGTAATAGCTTATACTGCTGTGAAATATATCTGTAATAGCTTATACTGCTGTGAAATATATCTGTAATAGCTTATACTGCTGTGAAATATATCTATAATAGCTTATACTGCTGAGAAATATATCTATAATAGCTTATACTGCTGAGAAATATATCTATAATAGCTTATACTGCTGAGAAATATATCTATAATAGCTTATACTGCTGAGAAATATATCTATAATAGCTTATACTGCTGAGAAATATATCTATAATAGCTTATACTGCTGAGAAATATCACTATAATAGCTTATACTGCTGTGAAATATATCTATAATAGCTTATACTGCTGTGAAATATATCTATAATAGCTTATACTGCTGTGAAATATATCTATAATAGCTTATACTGCTGTGAAATATATCTATAATAGCTTATACTGCTGTGAAATATATCTATAATAGCTTATACTGCTGTGAAATATATCTGTAATAGCTTATACTGCTGTGAAATATATCTGTAATAGCTTATACTGCTGTGAAATATATCTGTAATAGCTTATACTGCTGTGAAATATATCTATAATAGCTTATACTGCTGAGAAATATATCTATAATAGCTTATACTGCTGTGAAATATATCTATAATAGCTTATACTGCTGTGAAATATCACTATAATAGCTTATACTGCTGAGAAATATATCTATAATAGCTTATACTGCTGTGAAATATATCTGTAATAGCTTATACTGCTGTGAAATATATCTATAATAGCTTATACTGCTGTGAAATATCACTATAATAGCTTATACTGCTGTGAAATATATCTATAATAGCTTATACTGCTGAGAAATATATCTATAATAGCTTATACTGCTGAGAAATATATCTATAATAGCTTATACTGCTGTGAAATATATCTATAATAGCTTATACTGCTGAGAAATATATCTATAATAGCTTATACTGCTGTGAAATATATCTATAATAGCTTATACTGCTGTGAAATATTATAAATTAATTATTAAGATATTATATATATAAATTTATATATAATTAAAATAAATTTATTATATTAAAAACATATTTATCTATAATAGCTTATACTGCTGAGAAATATCACTATAATAGCTTATACTGCTGAGAAATATATCTATAATAGCTTATACTGCTGTGAAATATATCTATAATAGCTTATACTGCTGTGAAATATATCTATAATAGCTTATACTGCTGTGAAATATATCTATAATAGCTTATACTGCTGTGAAATATATCTATAATAGCTTATACTGCTGTGAAATATATCTATAATAGCTTATACTGCTGAGAAATATATCTATAATAGCTTATACTGCTGAGAAATATCACTATAATAGCTTATACTGCTGTGAAATATCACTATAATAGCTTATACTGCTGTGAAATATATCTATAATAGCTTATACTGCTGTGAAATATATCTATAATAGCTTATACTGCTGTGAAATATCACTATAATAGCTTATACTGCTGTGAAATATATCTGTAATAGCTTATACTGCTGTGAAATATATCTGTAATAGCTTATACTGCTGTGAAATATATCTATAATAGCTTATACTGCTGAGAAATATATCTATAATAGCTTATACTGCTGTGAAATATATCTATAATAGCTTATACTGCTGTGAAATATATCTATAATAGCTTATACTGCTGTGAAATATATCTATAATAGCTTATACTGCTGTGAAATATATCTGTAATAGCTTATACTGCTGTGAAATATATCTGTAATAGCTTATACTGCTGTGAAATATATCTGTAATAGCTTATACTGCTGTGAAATATATCTGTAATAGCTTATACTGCTGTGAAATATATCTGTAATAGCTTATACTGCTGTGAAATATATCTGTAATAGCTTATACTGCTGTGAAATATATCTGTAATAGCTTATACTGCTGTGAAATATATCTGTAATAGCTTATACTGCTGTGAAATATATCTATAATAGCTTATACTGCTGTGAAATATATCTATAATAGCTTATACTGCTGTGAAATATATCTATAATAGCTTATACTGCTGAGAAATATATCTATAATAGCTTATACTGCTGAGAAATATATCTATAATAGCTTATACTGCTGAGAAATATATCTATAATAGCTTATACTGCTGAGAAATATATCTATAATAGCTTATACTGCTGAGAAATATATCTATAATAGCTTATACTGCTGAGAAATATATCTATAATAGCTTATACTGCTGAGAAATATATCTATAATAGCTTATACTGCTGAGAAATATATCTATAATAGCTTATACTGCTGTGAAATATATCTATAATAGCTTATACTGCTGTGAAATATATCTATAATAGCTTATACTGCTGAGAAATATATCTATAATAGCTTATACTGCTGTGAAATATATCTATAATAGCTTATACTGCTGTGAAATATATCTGTAATAGCTTATACTGCTGTGAAATATATCTGTAATAGCTTATACTGCTGTGAAATATATCTGTAATAGCTTATACTGCTGTGAAATATATCTGTAATAGCTTATACTGCTGTGAAATATATCTGTAATAGCTTATACTGCTGTGAAATATATCTATAATAGCTTATACTGCTGAGAAATATATCTATAATAGCTTATACTGCTGTGAAATATCACTATAATAGCTTATACTGCTGAGAAATATCACTATAATAGCTTATACTGCTGAGAAATATCACTATAATAGCTTATACTGCTGAGAAATATATCTATAATAGCTTATACTGCTGAGAAATATATCTATAATAGCTTATACTGCTGAGAAATATATCTATAATAGCTTATACTGCTGAGAAATATATCTATAATAGCTTATACTGCTGAGAAATATATCTATAATAGCTTATACTGCTGAGAAATATATCTATAATAGCTTATACTGCTGTGAAATATATCTATAATAGCTTATACTGCTGAGAAATATCACTATAATAGCTTATACTGCTGTGAAATATATCTATAATAGCTTATACTGCTGTGAAATATATCTATAATAGCTTATACTGCTGTGAAATATATCTGTAATAGCTTATACTGCTGTGAAATATATCTGTAATAGCTTATACTGCTGTGAAATATATCTGTAATAGCTTATACTGCTGTGAAATATATCTGTAATAGCTTATACTGCTGTGAAATATATCTATAATAGCTTATACTGCTGAGAAATATCACTATAATAGCTTATACTGCTGAGAAATATATCTATAATAGCTTATACTGCTGTGAAATATATCTATAATAGCTTATACTGCTGTGAAATATATCTATAATAGCTTATACTGCTGAGAAATATATCTATAATAGCTTATACTGCTGTGAAATATATCTATAATAGCTTATACTGCTGTGAAATATCACTATAATAGCTTATACTGCTGTGAAATATATCTATAATAGCTTATACTGCTGTGAAATATATCTGTAATAGCTTATACTGCTGTGAAATATATCTGTAATAGCTTATACTGCTGTGAAATATATCTGTAATAGCTTATACTGCTGTGAAATATATCTGTAATAGCTTATACTGCTGTGAAATATATCTGTAATAGCTTATACTGCTGTGAAATATATCTGTAATAGCTTATACTGCTGTGAAATATATCTGTAATAGCTTATACTGCTGTGAAATATATCTATAATAGCTTATACTGCTGTGAAATATATCTATAATAGCTTATACTGCTGAGAAATATATCTATAATAGCTTATACTGCTGAGAAATATATCTATAATAGCTTATACTGCTGAGAAATATATCTATAATAGCTTATACTGCTGTGAAATATATCTATAATAGCTTATACTGCTGTGAAATATATCTATAATAGCTTATACTGCTGAGAAATATCACTATAATAGCTTATACTGCTGAGAAATATATCTATAATAGCTTATACTGCTGTGAAATATATCTATAATAGCTTATACTGCTGTGAAATATATCTATAATAGCTTATACTGCTGTGAAATATATCTATAATAGCTTATACTGCTGTGAAATATATCTATAATAGCTTATACTGCTGTGAAATATATCTGTAATAGCTTATACTGCTGTGAAATATATCTGTAATAGCTTATACTGCTGTGAAATATATCTGTAATAGCTTATACTGCTGTGAAATATATCTGTAATAGCTTATACTGCTGTGAAATATATCTGTAATAGCTTATACTGCTGTGAAATATATCTATAATAGCTTATACTGCTGAGAAATATATCTATAATAGCTTATACTGCTGAGAAATATATCTATAATAGCTTATACTGCTGAGAAATATATCTATAATAGCTTATACTGCTGAGAAATATATCTATAATAGCTTATACTGCTGAGAAATATCACTATAATAGCTTATACTGCTGTGAAATATATCTATAATAGCTTATACTGCTGAGAAATATATCTATAATAGCTTATACTGCTGTGAAATATATCTATAATAGCTTATACTGCTGAGAAATATATCTATAATAGCTTATACTGCTGAGAAATATATCTATAATAGCTTATACTGCTGAGAAATATATCTATAATAGCTTATACTGCTGTGAAATATATCTGTAATAGCTTATACTGCTGTGAAATATATCTATAATAGCTTATACTGCTGTGAAATATCACTATAATAGCTTATACTGCTGTGAAATATATCTGTAATAGCTTATACTGCTGTGAAATATATCTGTAATAGCTTATACTGCTGTGAAATATATCTGTAATAGCTTATACTGCTGTGAAATATATCTGTAATAGCTTATACTGCTGTGAAATATATCTGTAATAGCTTATACTGCTGTGAAATATATCTGTAATAGCTTATACTGCTGTGAAATATATCTGTAATAGCTTATACTGCTGTGAAATATATCTGTAATAGCTTATACTGCTGTGAAATATATCTGTAATAGCTTATACTGCTGTGAAATATATCTATAATAGCTTATACTGCTGTGAAATATCACTATAATAGCTTATACTGCTGTGAAATATCACTATAATAGCTTATACTGCTGTGAAATATATCTGTAATAGCTTATACTGCTGTGAAATATATCTGTAATAGCTTATACTGCTGTGAAATATCACTATAATAGCTTATACTGCTGAGAAATATATCTATAATAGCTTATACTGCTGAGAAATATATCTATAATAGCTTATACTGCTGAGAAATATATCTATAATAGCTTATACTGCTGTGAAATATATCTATAATAGCTTATACTGCTGTGAAATATATCTATAATAGCTTATACTGCTGAGAAATATATCTATAATAGCTTATACTGCTGAGAAATATATCTATAATAGCTTATACTGCTGAGAAATATATCTATAATAGCTTATACTGCTGAGAAATATATCTATAATAGCTTATACTGCTGTGAAATATATCTGTAATAGCTTATACTGCTGTGAAATATATCTGTAATAGCTTATACTGCTGTGAAATATATCTATAATAGCTTATACTGCTGTGAAATATATCTATAATAGCTTATACTGCTGTGAAATATATCTGTAATAGCTTATACTGCTGTGAAATATATCTGTAATAGCTTATACTGCTGTGAAATATATCTGTAATAGCTTATACTGCTGTGAAATATATCTGTAATAGCTTATACTGCTGTGAAATATATCTGTAATAGCTTATACTGCTGTGAAATATATCTGTAATAGCTTATACTGCTGTGAAATATATCTGTAATAGCTTATACTGCTGTGAAATATCACTATAATAGCTTATACTGCTGTGAAATATATCTATAATAGCTTATACTGCTGTGAAATATATCTATAATAGCTTATACTGCTGTGAAATATATCTGTAATAGCTTATACTGCTGTGAAATATATCTATAATAGCTTATACTGCTGTGAAATATATCTGTAATAGCTTATACTGCTGTGAAATATATCTATAATAGCTTATACTGCTGAGAAATATATCTATAATAGCTTATACTGCTGAGAAATATATCTATAATAGCTTATACTGCTGAGAAATATATCTATAATAGCTTATACTGCTGAGAAATATATCTATAATAGCTTATACTGCTGAGAAATATATCTATAATAGCTTATACTGCTGAGAAATATATCTATAATAGCTTATACTGCTGAGAAATATATCTATAATAGCTTATACTGCTGAGAAATATATCTATAATAGCTTATACTGCTGAGAAATATATCTATAATAGCTTATACTGCTGAGAAATATATCTATAATAGCTTATACTGCTGAGAAATATATCTATAATAGCTTATACTGCTGTGAAATATATCTATAATAGCTTATACTGCTGTGAAATATATCTATAATAGCTTATACTGCTGTGAAATATATCTGTAATAGCTTATACTGCTGTGAAATATATCTATAATAGCTTATACTGCTGTGAAATATATCTATAATAGCTTATACTGCTGAGAAATATATCTATAATAGCTTATACTGCTGAGAAATATATCTATAATAGCTTATACTGCTGAGAAATATATCTATAATAGCTTATACTGCTGAGAAATATATCTATAATAGCTTATACTGCTGAGAAATATATCTATAATAGCTTATACTGCTGAGAAATATATCTATAATAGCTTATACTGCTGAGAAATATATCTATAATAGCTTATACTGCTGAGAAATATATCTATAATAGCTTATACTGCTGAGAAATATATCTATAATAGCTTATACTGCTGTGAAATATATCTATAATAGCTTATACTGCTGTGAAATATCACTATAATAGCTTATACTGCTGTGAAATATATCTGTAATAGCTTATACTGCTGTGAAATATATCTGTAATAGCTTATACTGCTGTGAAATATATCTGTAATAGCTTATACTGCTGTGAAATATATCTGTAATAGCTTATACTGCTGTGAAATATATCTGTAATAGCTTATACTGCTGTGAAATATATCTATAATAGCTTATACTGCTGAGAAATATATCTATAATAGCTTATACTGCTGTGAAATATATCTATAATAGCTTATACTGCTGTGAAATATATCTATAATAGCTTATACTGCTGTGAAATATATCTATAATAGCTTATACTGCTGTGAAATATATCTATAATAGCTTATACTGCTGTGAAATATATCTGTAATAGCTTATACTGCTGTGAAATATATCTGTAATAGCTTATACTGCTGTGAAATATATCTGTAATAGCTTATACTGCTGTGAAATATATCTATAATAGCTTATACTGCTGAGAAATATATCTATAATAGCTTATACTGCTGTGAAATATATCTATAATAGCTTATACTGCTGAGAAATATCACTATAATAGCTTATACTGCTGAGAAATATATCTATAATAGCTTATACTGCTGAGAAATATATCTATAATAGCTTATACTGCTGTGAAATATATCTATAATAGCTTATACTGCTGTGAAATATATCTATAATAGCTTATACTGCTGTGAAATATATCTATAATAGCTTATACTGCTGTGAAATATATCTGTAATAGCTTATACTGCTGTGAAATATATCTGTAATAGCTTATACTGCTGTGAAATATATCTATAATAGCTTATACTGCTGAGAAATATATCTATAATAGCTTATACTGCTGAGAAATATATCTATAATAGCTTATACTGCTGAGAAATATATCTATAATAGCTTATACTGCTGAGAAATATATCTATAATAGCTTATACTGCTGAGAAATATATCTATAATAGCTTATACTGCTGAGAAATATATCTATAATAGCTTATACTGCTGAGAAATATATCTATAATAGCTTATACTGCTGAGAAATATATCTATAATAGCTTATACTGCTGAGAAATATATCTATAATAGCTTATACTGCTGAGAAATATATCTATAATAGCTTATACTGCTGAGAAATATATCTATAATAGCTTATACTGCTGAGAAATATATCTATAATAGCTTATACTGCTGAGAAATATATCTATAATAGCTTATACTGCTGAGAAATATCACTATAATAGCTTATACTGCTGTGAAATATCACTATAATAGCTTATACTGCTGAGAAATATCACTATAATAGCTTATACTGCTGTGAAATATATCTGTAATAGCTTATACTGCTGTGAAATATATCTATAATAGCTTATACTGCTGTGAAATATATCTGTAATAGCTTATACTGCTGTGAAATATATCTGTAATAGCTTATACTGCTGTGAAATATCACTATAATAGCTTATACTGCTGTGAAATATATCTGTAATAGCTTATACTGCTGTGAAATATATCTATAATAGCTTATACTGCTGTGAAATATATCTGTAATAGCTTATACTGCTGTGAAATATATCTATAATAGCTTATACTGCTGAGAAATATATCTATAATAGCTTATACTGCTGAGAAATATATCTATAATAGCTTATACTGCTGAGAAATATATCTATAATAGCTTATACTGCTGTGAAATATCACTATAATAGCTTATACTGCTGAGAAATATATCTATAATAGCTTATACTGCTGAGAAATATATCTATAATAGCTTATACTGCTGTGAAATATATCTATAATAGCTTATACTGCTGAGAAATATATCTATAATAGCTTATACTGCTGTGAAATATCACTATAATAGCTTATACTGCTGAGAAATATCACTATAATAGCTTATACTGCTGAGAAATATATCTATAATAGCTTATACTGCTGTGAAATATATCTGTAATAGCTTATACTGCTGTGAAATATATCTATAATAGCTTATACTGCTGTGAAATATATCTATAATAGCTTATACTGCTGTGAAATATATCTATAATAGCTTATACTGCTGAGAAATATATCTATAATAGCTTATACTGCTGTGAAATATCACTATAATAGCTTATACTGCTGAGAAATATATCTATAATAGCTTATACTGCTGTGAAATATATCTGTAATAGCTTATACTGCTGTGAAATATATCTGTAATAGCTTATACTGCTGTGAAATATATCTGTAATAGCTTATACTGCTGTGAAATATATCTGTAATAGCTTATACTGCTGTGAAATATATCTGTAATAGCTTATACTGCTGTGAAATATATCTGTAATAGCTTATACTGCTGTGAAATATATCTGTAATAGCTTATACTGCTGTGAAATATATCTATAATAGCTTATACTGCTGAGAAATATATCTATAATAGCTTATACTGCTGTGAAATATATCTGTAATAGCTTATACTGCTGTGAAATATCACTATAATAGCTTATACTGCTGAGAAATATATCTATAATAGCTTATACTGCTGTGAAATATATCTGTAATAGCTTATACTGCTGTGAAATATATCTGTAATAGCTTATACTGCTGTGAAATATCACTATAATAGCTTATACTGCTGTGAAATATATCTATAATAGCTTATACTGCTGAGAAATATATCTATAATAGCTTATACTGCTGTGAAATATATCTATAATAGCTTATACTGCTGTGAAATATATCTATAATAGCTTATACTGCTGTGAAATATATCTATAATAGCTTATACTGCTGTGAAATATATCTGTAATAGCTTATACTGCTGTGAAATATATCTGTAATAGCTTATACTGCTGTGAAATATATCTGTAATAGCTTATACTGCTGTGAAATATATCTGTAATAGCTTATACTGCTGTGAAATATATCTGTAATAGCTTATACTGCTGTGAAATATATCTGTAATAGCTTATACTGCTGTGAAATATATCTGTAATAGCTTATACTGCTGTGAAATATATCTGTAATAGCTTATACTGCTGTGAAATATATCTGTAATAGCTTATACTGCTGTGAAATATATCTATAATAGCTTATACTGCTGTGAAATATATCTGTAATAGCTTATACTGCTGTGAAATATCACTATAATAGCTTATACTGCTGAGAAATATATCTATAATAGCTTATACTGCTGAGAAATATATCTATAATAGCTTATACTGCTGAGAAATATATCTATAATAGCTTATACTGCTGTGAAATATATCTATAATAGCTTATACTGCTGAGAAATATATCTATAATAGCTTATACTGCTGAGAAATATCACTATAATAGCTTATACTGCTGTGAAATATATCTGTAATAGCTTATACTGCTGTGAAATATATCTGTAATAGCTTATACTGCTGTGAAATATATCTGTAATAGCTTATACTGCTGTGAAATATATCTGTAATAGCTTATACTGCTGTGAAATATATCTGTAATAGCTTATACTGCTGTGAAATATATCTGTAATAGCTTATACTGCTGTGAAATATATCTGTAATAGCTTATACTGCTGTGAAATATATCTGTAATAGCTTATACTGCTGTGAAATATATCTATAATAGCTTATACTGCTGAGAAATATATCTATAATAGCTTATACTGCTGTGAAATATATCTATAATAGCTTATACTGCTGAGAAATATATCTATAATAGCTTATACTGCTGAGAAATATATCTATAATAGCTTATACTGCTGAGAAATATATCTATAATAGCTTATACTGCTGAGAAATATATCTATAATAGCTTATACTGCTGAGAAATATATCTATAATAGCTTATACTGCTGAGAAATATATCTATAATAGCTTATACTGCTGAGAAATATATCTATAATAGCTTATACTGCTGAGAAATATATCTATAATAGCTTATACTGCTGAGAAATATATCTATAATAGCTTATACTGCTGAGAAATATATCTATAATAGCTTATACTGCTGAGAAATATATCTATAATAGCTTATACTGCTGAGAAATATATCTATAATAGCTTATACTGCTGTGAAATATATCTATAATAGCTTATACTGCTGTGAAATATATCTATAATAGCTTATACTGCTGAGAAATATATCTATAATAGCTTATACTGCTGAGAAATATATCTATAATAGCTTATACTGCTGAGAAATATATCTATAATAGCTTATACTGCTGAGAAATATATCTATAATAGCTTATACTGCTGAGAAATATATCTATAATAGCTTATACTGCTGAGAAATATATCTATAATAGCTTATACTGCTGAGAAATATATCTATAATAGCTTATACTGCTGAGAAATATATCTATAATAGCTTATACTGCTGAGAAATATATCTATAATAGCTTATACTGCTGAGAAATATATCTATAATAGCTTATACTGCTGAGAAATATATCTATAATAGCTTATACTGCTGAGAAATATCACTATAATAGCTTATACTGCTGTGAAATATATCTATAATAGCTTATACTGCTGAGAAATATATCTATAATAGCTTATACTGCTGTGAAATATATCTATAATAGCTTATACTGCTGTGAAATATATCTGTAATAGCTTATACTGCTGTGAAATATATCTGTAATAGCTTATACTGCTGTGAAATATATCTGTAATAGCTTATACTGCTGTGAAATATCACTATAATAGCTTATACTGCTGAGAAATATATCTATAATAGCTTATACTGCTGAGAAATATATCTATAATAGCTTATACTGCTGAGAAATATATCTATAATAGCTTATACTGCTGAGAAATATATCTATAATAGCTTATACTGCTGAGAAATATATCTATAATAGCTTATACTGCTGTGAAATATATCTATAATAGCTTATACTGCTGTGAAATATCACTATAATAGCTTATACTGCTGAGAAATATATCTATAATAGCTTATACTGCTGTGAAATATATCTGTAATAGCTTATACTGCTGTGAAATATATCTATAATAGCTTATACTGCTGTGAAATATATCTATAATAGCTTATACTGCTGTGAAATATATCTATAATAGCTTATACTGCTGTGAAATATATCTGTAATAGCTTATACTGCTGTGAAATATATCTGTAATAGCTTATACTGCTGTGAAATATATCTGTAATAGCTTATACTGCTGTGAAATATATCTATAATAGCTTATACTGCTGTGAAATATATCTGTAATAGCTTATACTGCTGTGAAATATATCTATAATAGCTTATACTGCTGTGAAATATATCTGTAATAGCTTATACTGCTGTGAAATATATCTATAATAGCTTATACTGCTGAGAAATATATCTATAATAGCTTATACTGCTGTGAAATATATCTATAATAGCTTATACTGCTGTGAAATATATCTATTAAAATTAGCGTTTTTATACTGCTGTGAAATATATCTATAATAGCTTATACTGCTGTGAAATATATCTATAATAGCTTATACTGCTGTGAAATATATCTATAATAGCTTATACTGCTGAGAAATATATCTATAATAGCTTATACTGCTGTGAAATATATCTATAATAGCTTATACTGCTGTGAAATATATCTATAATAGCTTATACTGCTGTGAAATATCACTATAATAGCTTATACTGCTGTGAAATATATCTATAATAGCTTATACTGCTGTGAAATATATCTATAATAGCTTATACTGCTGAGAAATATATCTATAATAGCTTATACTGCTGTGAAATATATCTATAATAGCTTATACTGCTGTGAAATATATCTATAATAGCTTATACTGCTGTGAAATATATCTGTAATAGCTTATACTGCTGTGAAATATATCTATAATAGCTTATACTGCTGAGAAATATATCTATAATAGCTTATACTGCTGAGAAATATATCTATAATAGCTTATACTGCTGAGAAATATATCTATAATAGCTTATACTGCTGAGAAATATATCTATAATAGCTTATACTGCTGAGAAATATCACTATAATAGCTTATACTGCTGAGAAATATATCTATAATAGCTTATACTGCTGAGAAATATATCTATAATAGCTTATACTGCTGAGAAATATATCTATAATAGCTTATACTGCTGTGAAATATATCTATAATAGCTTATACTGCTGAGAAATATATCTATAATAGCTTATACTGCTGAGAAATATATCTATAATAGCTTATACTGCTGAGAAATATATCTATAATAGCTTATACTGCTGAGAAATATATCTATAATAGCTTATACTGCTGAGAAATATATCTATAATAGCTTATACTGCTGAGAAATATATCTATAATAGCTTATACTGCTGAGAAATATATCTATAATAGCTTATACTGCTGAGAAATATATCTATAATAGCTTATACTGCTGAGAAATATATCTATAATAGCTTATACTGCTGAGAAATATATCTATAATAGCTTATACTGCTGTGAAATATATCTATAATAGCTTATACTGCTGTGAAATATCACTATAATAGCTTATACTGCTGAGAAATATATCTATAATAGCTTATACTGCTGAGAAATATATCTATAATAGCTTATACTGCTGAGAAATATATCTATAATAGCTTATACTGCTGAGAAATATATCTATAATAGCTTATACTGCTGTGAAATATATCTATAATAGCTTATACTGCTGAGAAATATATCTATAATAGCTTATACTGCTGAGAAATATCACTATAATAGCTTATACTGCTGAGAAATATATCTATAATAGCTTATACTGCTGAGAAATATATCTATAATAGCTTATACTGCTGAGAAATATATCTATAATAGCTTATACTGCTGTGAAATATATCTATAATAGCTTATACTGCTGTGAAATATATCTGTAATAGCTTATACTGCTGTGAAATATATCTGTAATAGCTTATACTGCTGTGAAATATATCTGTAATAGCTTATACTGCTGTGAAATATATCTGTAATAGCTTATACTGCTGTGAAATATATCTGTAATAGCTTATACTGCTGTGAAATATATCTGTAATAGCTTATACTGCTGTGAAATATATCTATAATAGCTTATACTGCTGTGAAATATATCTATAATAGCTTATACTGCTGAGAAATATATCTATAATAGCTTATACTGCTGAGAAATATATCTATAATAGCTTATACTGCTGAGAAATATATCTATAATAGCTTATACTGCTGAGAAATATATCTATAATAGCTTATACTGCTGAGAAATATATCTATAATAGCTTATACTGCTGAGAAATATATCTATAATAGCTTATACTGCTGAGAAATATATCTATAATAGCTTATACTGCTGAGAAATATATCTATAATAGCTTATACTGCTGAGAAATATATCTATAATAGCTTATACTGCTGAGAAATATATCTATAATAGCTTATACTGCTGTGAAATATATCTATAATAGCTTATACTGCTGTGAAATATATCTATAATAGCTTATACTGCTGAGAAATATATCTATAATAGCTTATACTGCTGTGAAATATATCTGTAATAGCTTATACTGCTGTGAAATATATCTGTAATAGCTTATACTGCTGTGAAATATATCTGTAATAGCTTATACTGCTGTGAAATATATCTGTAATAGCTTATACTGCTGTGAAATATATCTGTAATAGCTTATACTGCTGTGAAATATATCTGTAATAGCTTATACTGCTGTGAAATATATCTGTAATAGCTTATACTGCTGTGAAATATATCTGTAATAGCTTATACTGCTGTGAAATATATCTATAATAGCTTATACTGCTGAGAAATATATCTATAATAGCTTATACTGCTGTGAAATATATCTATAATAGCTTATACTGCTGTGAAATATATCTGTAATAGCTTATACTGCTGTGAAATATCACTATAATAGCTTATACTGCTGTGAAATATATCTGTAATAGCTTATACTGCTGTGAAATATATCTGTAATAGCTTATACTGCTGTGAAATATATCTGTAATAGCTTATACTGCTGTGAAATATATCTGTAATAGCTTATACTGCTGTGAAATATATCTATAATAGCTTATACTGCTGTGAAATATCACTATAATAGCTTATACTGCTGAGAAATATATCTATAATAGCTTATACTGCTGAGAAATATATCTATAATAGCTTATACTGCTGTGAAATATATCTATAATAGCTTATACTGCTGTGAAATATATCTATAATAGCTTATACTGCTGTGAAATATATCTATAATAGCTTATACTGCTGTGAAATATATCTATAATAGCTTATACTGCTGTGAAATATATCTGTAATAGCTTATACTGCTGTGAAATATATCTATAATAGCTTATACTGCTGTGAAATATATCTGTAATAGCTTATACTGCTGTGAAATATATCTGTAATAGCTTATACTGCTGTGAAATATATCTGTAATAGCTTATACTGCTGTGAAATATCACTATAATAGCTTATACTGCTGAGAAATATATCTATAATAGCTTATACTGCTGAGAAATATATCTATAATAGCTTATACTGCTGAGAAATATATCTATAATAGCTTATACTGCTGAGAAATATATCTATAATAGCTTATACTGCTGAGAAATATATCTATAATAGCTTATACTGCTGAGAAATATATCTATAATAGCTTATACTGCTGTGAAATATATCTATAATAGCTTATACTGCTGTGAAATATATCTATAATAGCTTATACTGCTGTGAAATATATCTATAATAGCTTATACTGCTGTGAAATATATCTATAATAGCTTATACTGCTGTGAAATATATCTGTAATAGCTTATACTGCTGTGAAATATATCTATAATAGCTTATACTGCTGAGAAATATATCTATAATAGCTTATACTGCTGAGAAATATATCTATAATAGCTTATACTGCTGAGAAATATATCTATAATAGCTTATACTGCTGAGAAATATATCTATAATAGCTTATACTGCTGAGAAATATATCTATAATAGCTTATACTGCTGAGAAATATATCTATAATAGCTTATACTGCTGAGAAATATATCTATAATAGCTTATACTGCTGAGAAATATATCTATAATAGCTTATACTGCTGAGAAATATATCTATAATAGCTTATACTGCTGAGAAATATATCTATAATAGCTTATACTGCTGTGAAATATATCTATAATAGCTTATACTGCTGTGAAATATCACTATAATAGCTTATACTGCTGAGAAATATATCTATAATAGCTTATACTGCTGTGAAATATATCTATAATAGCTTATACTGCTGAGAAATATCACTATAATAGCTTATACTGCTGAGAAATATATCTATAATAGCTTATACTGCTGAGAAATATATCTATAATAGCTTATACTGCTGAGAAATATATCTATAATAGCTTATACTGCTGAGAAATATATCTATAATAGCTTATACTGCTGAGAAATATATCTATAATAGCTTATACTGCTGAGAAATATATCTATAATAGCTTATACTGCTGAGAAATATATCTATAATAGCTTATACTGCTGAGAAATATATCTATAATAGCTTATACTGCTGAGAAATATATCTATAATAGCTTATACTGCTGTGAAATATATCTATAATAGCTTATACTGCTGTGAAATATATCTATAATAGCTTATACTGCTGTGAAATATATCTATAATAGCTTATACTGCTGTGAAATATATCTATAATAGCTTATACTGCTGTGAAATATATCTATAATAGCTTATACTGCTGAGAAATATCACTATAATAGCTTATACTGCTGTGAAATATATCTATAATAGCTTATACTGCTGTGAAATATCACTATAATAGCTTATACTGCTGTGAAATATATCTATAATAGCTTATACTGCTGTGAAATATATCTGTAATAGCTTATACTGCTGTGAAATATCACTATAATAGCTTATACTGCTGTGAAATATATCTATAATAGCTTATACTGCTGTGAAATATATCTGTAATAGCTTATACTGCTGTGAAATATATCTATAATAGCTTATACTGCTGTGAAATATATCTATAATAGCTTATACTGCTGTGAAATATATCTATAATAGCTTATACTGCTGTGAAATATATCTGTAATAGCTTATACTGCTGTGAAATATATCTGTAATAGCTTATACTGCTGTGAAATATATCTGTAATAGCTTATACTGCTGTGAAATATATCTGTAATAGCTTATACTGCTGTGAAATATATCTGTAATAGCTTATACTGCTGTGAAATATATCTGTAATAGCTTATACTGCTGTGAAATATATCTGTAATAGCTTATACTGCTGTGAAATATATCTATAATAGCTTATACTGCTGAGAAATATATCTATAATAGCTTATACTGCTGAGAAATATATCTATAATAGCTTATACTGCTGAGAAATATATCTATAATAGCTTATACTGCTGAGAAATATATCTATAATAGCTTATACTGCTGAGAAATATATCTATAATAGCTTATACTGCTGTGAAATATCACTATAATAGCTTATACTGCTGTGAAATATATCTATAATAGCTTATACTGCTGTGAAATATCACTATAATAGCTTATACTGCTGTGAAATATATCTGTAATAGCTTATACTGCTGTGAAATATATCTATAATAGCTTATACTGCTGAGAAATATCACTATAATAGCTTATACTGCTGTGAAATATATCTGTAATAGCTTATACTGCTGTGAAATATATCTGTAATAGCTTATACTGCTGTGAAATATATCTGTAATAGCTTATACTGCTGTGAAATATATCTGTAATAGCTTATACTGCTGTGAAATATATCTATAATAGCTTATACTGCTGAGAAATATATCTATAATAGCTTATACTGCTGTGAAATATATCTATAATAGCTTATACTGCTGTGAAATATATCTATAATAGCTTATACTGCTGTGAAATATATCTATAATAGCTTATACTGCTGAGAAATATATCTATAATAGCTTATACTGCTGTGAAATATATCTATAATAGCTTATACTGCTGTGAAATATATCTATAATAGCTTATACTGCTGTGAAATATATCTATAATAGCTTATACTGCTGTGAAATATATCTATAATAGCTTATACTGCTGAGAAATATATCTATAATAGCTTATACTGCTGTGAAATATCACTATAATAGCTTATACTGCTGTGAAATATATCTATAATAGCTTATACTGCTGAGAAATATCACTATAATAGCTTATACTGCTGTGAAATATATCTATAATAGCTTATACTGCTGAGAAATATATCTATAATAGCTTATACTGCTGAGAAATATATCTATAATAGCTTATACTGCTGTGAAATATATCTATAATAGCTTATACTGCTGTGAAATATATCTATAATAGCTTATACTGCTGAGAAATATCACTATAATAGCTTATACTGCTGTGAAATATATCTATAATAGCTTATACTGCTGTGAAATATATCTGTAATAGCTTATACTGCTGTGAAATATATCTGTAATAGCTTATACTGCTGTGAAATATATCTGTAATAGCTTATACTGCTGTGAAATATATCTGTAATAGCTTATACTGCTGTGAAATATATCTATAATAGCTTATACTGCTGAGAAATATATCTATAATAGCTTATACTGCTGTGAAATATATCTGTAATAGCTTATACTGCTGTGAAATATATCTATAATAGCTTATACTGCTGTGAAATATATCTGTAATAGCTTATACTGCTGTGAAATATATCTATAATAGCTTATACTGCTGTGAAATATATCTATAATAGCTTATACTGCTGTGAAATATCACTATAATAGCTTATACTGCTGTGAAATATATCTGTAATAGCTTATACTGCTGTGAAATATCACTATAATAGCTTATACTGCTGTGAAATATCACTATAATAGCTTATACTGCTGTGAAATATCACTATAATAGCTTATACTGCTGAGAAATATATCTATAATAGCTTATACTGCTGTGAAATATATCTATAATAGCTTATACTGCTGTGAAATATATCTATAATAGCTTATACTGCTGTGAAATATATCTATAATAGCTTATACTGCTGAGAAATATATCTATAATAGCTTATACTGCTGAGAAATATATCTATAATAGCTTATACTGCTGAGAAATATATCTATAATAGCTTATACTGCTGAGAAATATATCTATAATAGCTTATACTGCTGAGAAATATATCTATAATAGCTTATACTGCTGAGAAATATATCTATAATAGCTTATACTGCTGTGAAATATATCTATAATAGCTTATACTGCTGTGAAATATATCTATAATAGCTTATACTGCTGTGAAATATATCTATAATAGCTTATACTGCTGTGAAATATATCTATAATAGCTTATACTGCTGTGAAATATATCTGTAATAGCTTATACTGCTGTGAAATATATCTGTAATAGCTTATACTGCTGTGAAATATATCTGTAATAGCTTATACTGCTGTGAAATATATCTGTAATAGCTTATACTGCTGTGAAATATATCTATAATAGCTTATACTGCTGAGAAATATATCTATAATAGCTTATACTGCTGAGAAATATATCTATAATAGCTTATACTGCTGAGAAATATATCTATAATAGCTTATACTGCTGAGAAATATATCTATAATAGCTTATACTGCTGTGAAATATATCTGTAATAGCTTATACTGCTGTGAAATATATCTATAATAGCATATACTGCTCACCTGCAGTAAATACAGTAAAATGTAACACAGAATAATATCTAACACTCATCTGCAATATTATATTGTGCAATACATATAGAGATAATATTTGAGCACCAAATCAACATTTGATCACCATAATAATCCCACTTTAAAAATCTTTACAATGCATTTGCGGCCATCAAATTTAAAATCCTCTCTTTTTTTTTTTAGTATTTTCTCTTATTTGTGAATCATGCATTCTGTTTTTATTTCCATTTGAACATTTTTTGATGTTGTGTTTGTTAATCTAACATCCTGAATAATAACACACTGCTGTCAGTCGTGTGAAGAGCGTGGTGGCGTCCCCTCGGGCTCCGCTGCGCTTCTTCCCGGCCGAGGCCCCGCTGGCGGATCTGTTCCTGGGTCAGCTAGAGGAAGTGGATCGTCTGCTGGAGGAAGCGGATGTGTCGCTGGTGTTCTACTACGCCCCCTGGTGCGCTCACTGCATCACTGCACGACAGCACGTCCAGCAGGTGGCGCTGCGGCTCGCTCAGCAGGTGACGCCCTTCAGACCACATCCAGTAACAACCAGCCTGCTGCTTCCTGTCTGTGATGATGCGCTTCCTGTGTGCAGGTGCAGTTTGTGGCGGTGAACTGCTGGTGGCATCAGGGCAGATGCAGGAAGCAGAAGATTTTCTTCCAGTATCCCGTCATTCATCTGTTCTACAGGAGGTACACACACGCTTGCAGAGAGCGAACCATGTGTTCATGATCACTCATAATAATAACCGTGTGTGTGTGTGTGGTGTGTGTGGTGTGTGTGTGTGTGGTGTGTGTTGTGAGCAGGGGTCGGTCCGATCGAGTAACAGTGGTCCGGTCCGGTCGAGTATCTGGAGAGCTTCATTCAGAGAGTTTGTGCTCCGCTCACGTACCTGCCCTCCGTTAGAGCCCTGCACACCTTCCTCACACAGCACCAGGTACACACACACAGTAATAATAACAGCAAATAATGTCAATACTTGTTAAAAAATAAATAATAGTATTTTAATATTTTTGAATTGCTTATGTCCTTCTGTCACATTGATATCACCATGAATTCCTGCAGTGTTATTATTGTGTGTGTGTGCATGTGTGTGCGTATGCGTGTGCGTGCGTGTGCGCATCCACATGCTGTGTTGGTTATTTCCGGTTCAGCTCGTCTCCTCAGCCGGCGGGTTACATCACCTTCCTGTTGTCCGCTCTGCACGCGCTCAGACGAGGTACTGACCCTCCCTCACACTTCACTAACACTGACCCGCTCAGCTCTCACACGCTGCCTTCTGATTGGTGCAGATCAGCAGGGGGAGGTGCGCTTCGCCGTGGTGACCAATCAGGCGGTGGCAGAGGGCGTGTCACTCAGGGAGGATGAAAGTGTGTATCTACACCGGCGTTTGAACAGCTCTCTGGTGAGATCATAATAACACACACTCATTCTATGGTCATACAGTGAAATATTACTGTGGTTCTGTGTTTCTGAGCGCAGGTTTTCCCGCGGACGCAGAGGAACTTCACTGTACAAGCCGTCTGTGATTGGGTGTTTGAGAACAGAGAGAGCGTCATTCACTGGATTCAGCCAACGGGAGCGAAGAGTTACTCACTGGAGGTGGAGCTACAGAAAGGCCCCGCCCTCCTGACCTTCCTCCCGCACAATCCCCTCACAGCCAATCAGCTGCTGACACGGGTACCACCAGCAGAAACTATTTTATAGTGTCTTAAAAATATTATAATGTGACGAAGTATTACAATATCATACAATGTTTTAAGTAGGAATCAGTTTTTTTTAAGTATGTCATGTAAGTACTGTATATAAATGTTGATTTAGAGTGTAATATGCATGCTTAGTTTTTATGTCCTTGTTCTGACAGACATGTGACAATGAAGTGTTGTTACTCAGCAGTGTTGTGTAGATCACATGATCTTGTGTGTGTGTGTGTCAGGTGAGCGCTGTGGCGCTGCAGTATCACTGCGGCTCAGAGGAGGATTGGTTCCCGCGCTGCTGTCAGTCTCTGTCGTTCTCGTCAGATGCAAGCGTGTGTGAGCTGTGTGTCTCTCGCTGCTGGGCTCTGGCTCTGTATCTGCAGCGGGTCAGTCTCTCCTCCTGCAGGAGCATACAGAGCTCTTACGGTGCGTTCGGCCGGTGGAGCGTCTGCTGCAGGAGCGTCCCCAGGCCTGCACTGGACTCCTCACGGCCTCATGCCGCCCAACCCGACGCTCAGCTTCTACCTGCTGGACACTCAGCTGCACTGGCCGCTGGCGCAGAGACTCGGAGCATCTGCAGACCAGAGCAGAGACCTGCCCTTCATCACCATCATCAACCTCAGAGACGAGACACACTACGTGCTCAACCACACCGATGCACTGGGTACAGTACACACACCACACACACACACACACAACACCACACACCACAACCTCAGAGATGAACGCACTACATGTCTAACCGTACGGGTACTGTATAGCTGGTACAATACATGCACCAACACACACTCACTAAACAATACACACTCCTAACACCAACACGACTCAAACTGTACTCACACAAACACACCTGCTCAGCGCACAAACACTAACACAACCTACACACTGTACACTTACAAATACTCAGTATAACAAAACACTTACTAACACTCACTCACTTTGCACACATTGAAACAAGCTCACACTCACTCACATGCGCTTACACTCACTCACGCTCACACACTTACACTCACATACTCGCTCACATGCTCACCCTCACTCACACGCTTACACTCACTCACTCGCACACACTCACACGCTCATACTCATTTACACACGCTTTAACTATTGTGCTCTCACTCACGTGCTCTCACTCACACATCCTCATGCTCACACTCACTAACATGCTCACACTCATGCTCGCTCAGTTACACATGCTCATACTCATTTACACGCTCACACTCACTCACACTCACATGCTCACACATTCACACTAACTCACATGCTCTCACTCACACGCTCAATCACTCACACACGCACTCACTCCTGCTCACTCACTCATGTGCTCACTCACTTACACATGCTCACACTCACACACTCACTCGCATGCTCATACTCACTGACACGCACTCACACATGCTCACACTCACACGCGCTCACACTCACATGCTCACACTCCCTCACATACTCAAACTCACTCATACATGCTAACACTCACACTTACTCAAAATTACTCACACACGCTCGCACTCGCTCACACACTCATGCTCAGACTTTCTCACACACACTCAGCAAAACAAACACTTAACACAAACCTACACACACTCAGTAATACAAACACACTTACTAACACTCACTCACTCATGCATACATTGAAACACGCTTACATTCACATACTCACTCATACTCATTCACGCTCAAACGCGTACACTCACTCACGCTCAAACGCATACACTCACTCACATACTTGTTTACACTCACGCTCACAAGCTTACACTCACTCACGCTCACACGCTTACACTCTCACACGCTTTCACACGCTTACACGCTTTCACACGCTTACACGCTCACGCTTACACTCGCTCGCTCATGCTTACACTCGCTCACTCACGCTCACACTCGCTCACACTCGCTTACGCTCACTCACGCTCACACTCGCTTACGCTCACTCACGCTCACACTCGCTTATGCTCGCTCACGCTCGCTTACGCTCACTCACGCTCGCTTACGCTCACTCATGCTCACTCACGCTCGCACTCGCTTACGCTCACTCACGCTCACACTCACTCACGCTCACACGCTCACACTCACTCACGCTCACACTCACTCGCGCTCACATGCTTACACTCACTCGCGCTCACATGCTTACACTCACTCGCGCTAACATGCTTACACTCACTCGCGCTCACATGCTTACACTCACTCACGCTCACACTCACACGCTTACACTCACATACTCGCTCACACTCAGTCACGCTCACACTCAGTCACGCTCACACTCAGTCACGCTCACAAGCTCACACTCACTCACGCTCCACAAGCTCACAATCAGTCACGCTCACAAGCTAACACTCAGTCACGCTAACAAGCTCACACTCAGTAGCTCACAAGCTCACACTCAGTCCGCTCACACAAGCTCCCACTCCAGTCACGCCACAAGCTCACACTCACCTCAATATTTGTTGACACTCTCTCTCACACTCTCACACTCTCACTCGCTCACACTCTCACTCGCTCACACTCTCACATGCTCACACGCTCACACTCTCACACGCTTATATTCACTCACACACTCGCTCGCACTCACTCACATACTCTCTCTCACTACTCCACTCAATCGCGCTCCACACTCGCCACTCACACTCACTCGCGCTCACACGCTCACACTCACTCGCGCTCACACGCTCACACTCACTCGCGCTCACACTCACACACTCTCTCACACTCACTCACGCTCACACTCACTCGCGCTCACACGCATACACTCACATACTCACACGCTCACATACTCACTCACACGTCACACGCACTCACATACTCGCTCCACTCATAATACACTCCCCCGCTCACACTCACGTCCCATACTCACTACATGACTGCCACACTCCTGTTACACTCACTCACATACTTGCTCTCACTCACGCTAACACTCTTACACTCACTCACATACTTGCTCCACTCATGCTCCCAAGCTGACACTCAATCACATACTCGATCACACTCACTCACATAGCGATCCACACTCACGCTCGCATGCTTACATCACATATGCTACATGCTTACACTCACTCAATACTCCTCACACTCACTCACGCTCCCAGTTACATCACCACATATCGCACACTCACGCTCGCATGCTTACATTCACATACTCGCTCACACTCACTCACGCTCACATGCTTACATTCACATACTCGCTCACACTCACGCTCATATGCTTACATTCACATACTTGCTTGCATGCTTACACTCACTCACATACTCGCTCACACTCACGCTCGCATGCTTACATTCACATACTTGCTTGCATGCTTACACTCACTCACATACTCGCTCACACTCACGCTCGTATGCTTACATTCACATACTTGCTTGCATGCTTACACTCACTCACATACTCGCTCACACTAACGCCGCATGCTGACAAACCTACTCGATCACACTCATCCCGCTCACACGCTAAATTCAAATACTTGCTCGAATGCTTACATTCACTACATACTGCTCACACTCAACTTATTACACTCACTACATGCTCAACCCCCCCCCCCCCCCCCCCCTCACAAGCTCTCACATTACTGCTCCCACTCACTAGCTCTCATTCACACACTCGCGCTCACTTGTTCACACTCGCACATGTTTCTGCAGCAGTATTAATTGTTCTCTCTCTGTGTGGAGCAGAGGATTTCATCCAGAACTTCAGCGCGACCTACAGTCCTTTACACAGACATCTGGTGGGACACAAACAACAGCAGCAAACACAGTCCCTCATACAGGAAGTGACCTCAGACAGCTTCCTGCACACCGTCATGGACTCACAGAGGGTGAGAGCAGCTGCTCTTTATTAAAGCTATTATCTAATGTAAAAAGAGTATGAGTGATATAAGCACACAATCAGCCTAATTCAGCAAAGTCAATATATTATTTAGAATAAATGTCCGTTCACAGCAAGATCAATAACTATATTAGCGTCCAGACCAGCAGACGATAGCTGTGATGTTCTCCGTCTCTCATCAGGACGTGCTGCTGCTGTATTATTCGGTCTGGTGTGGCTTCTGCTCGGTTCTCAATCACGTGTTTCTGCAGCTGGCTCGTCTGTTCCAGGGAAACAGCGCCCTCACGGTGGCCAGGTGTGGAACTGCACATTACGCTTCACCTGACAGTGCATTCAGGAGTGACTGTGAGTCAGTGTGTGTGTTCTTGCTGTTTCAGAGTGAATGTTGGCCGTAATGATCTGCCCTGGGAGTTTATGGTGGATCATCTGCCGTCTGTGCTGTTCTTCCCCAGACACAGGTCACAAACTCATCATTCACTCTCATGCTGGACAAACCTGTGTCTTGTCTATTCTGAATCATCACTGTCTCCAACAGGAAGCAGATGAGTGTGAAGTTTCCAGAAAACACACCCATGACGGTTCCCAACCTGCTGCGGTTCGTTCTGCAGCACTCTGACCACGCCCCCTGGGAGGAGTCCGGTAGAGGGGCGGAGCCTCAGTCCCTGCTGGAGGCGGAGCTTCAGTCATTGCAGCGGCAGGTGTTTTCTTTGCATCGGGCCAGAGAGCGTCTCTCTCAGCAGCTTTCGGTCCTGTGGAGGGAGAACCGGCGGCTCACGCTGCACACGCACACGCTGGAGACCCAGAATGCCGAGCTGCAGGAGCAGAGCGGGCGGCTGGAGACGCTGTACAGAGAGAAAACACGCCAGCTGAGCGACACCGTTCACAGACTGCAGGAGCTCGCAGACGCGTCTGAAGAACTGCTGGAGGAGAACTCACTGCTCAAAGTGCTGCTCACCGTCCTGAGAGAGAGAGACGGATGGGAAGGAGACAGTCGAGACACAGACGGACAGGAAGAAGAGAGACAGGAAGAAGAGAGACAGGAAGAAGCAGACGGACAGGAAGAGGAGGGACAGGAAGAAGCAGACGGACAGGAAGAAGAGAGACAGGAAGAAGAGAGACAGGAAGAAGAGAGACAGGAAGAAGCAGACGGACAGGAAGAAGAGAGACAGGAAGAAGAGAGACAGGAAGAAGAGAGACAGGAAGAAGAGAGACAGGAAGAAGAGAGACAGGAAGAAGAGAGACAGGAAGAAGAGAGACAGGAAGAAGAGAGACAGGAAGAAGAGAGACAGGAAGAAGAGAGACAGGAAGAAGCAGACGGACAGGAAGAAGAGAGACAGGAAGAAGCAGACGGACAGGAAGAAGAGAGACAGGAAGAAGCAGACGGACAGGAAGAAGAGAGACAGGAAGGGAAGTGTGAAGCTTCCTGACCACAGATGATTATCATGCATAATCTTACAGAATCTCACAAAACCTGTCAAGAACACATCCAGCTCATATTTCACCACAAAAAATAAATGAGAAATTATATTTCATGCAAAGAAAAGATGTGTATTATTGTCAAATTTAAGTAAATTTCCGCCCTGAATGCAAATCATCTCAATCTCATTACTGTATGAGAAATGAAGATATATTAGTCACATTGTAAAGTGTTTAGACATCATGGTGGTATTTATTGTGCAGATTTAATAAAAAAAAATCACTTTATTAAAATTGTAAATGACATTTAAAACAGAATCTAATGAGAATTGAAGTGAGAATTACAAGAAAAACTTCTGGACAAATGACAGAACTGAGAATGAGATTATTTACATTAATGAGCATTTGTGAGTTTAGTTATCATGAAAATAATGTTATATTGAAAAGACTGTAGGATTCATTTTCTCTGTGCTGAATGTATTATTTTTGTTTTGTTTGTTTTCTTGAGGATTTGGACTGAAATGTGATGTTCTGCTGATTATGATTGTCGTTACAGATGTGAGTGATTGAAGATGTTCCTCGAGGGTTTGATGTGATGAGACAAAAAATAACTTTGAAAAAAGCCTGTTTAATCAAAGTATTTCAGTTTGGTCACTAAAGTATGGATTCTGGTTCAGTATTCAGGGAATCTCAGATTTGAAGGGTTAAATTAAAGTTAATGGTGGTAAATGTGATCATTACTGACTCTGGGGTTTCTTTTTCTTCCTATAACTAAGGGATTTCTTAGCTTAAGGGCTTTCATGCACTGGGCCAGCCATCCTTACTGCTGGCAACACTGATGCTGTAAGTGAAGTTCCCGCTTATTTCTATATTTCTAACAATATAACTTTAGAGATACTGGTGGATATTGATGTGTCGGGTCACAGGTGTGAATATCTGTATACAATATATTTACATAGATATTTCATGCACACATTTCTCTTGTAAGACAAGAACGTGATGATTTTTAAAGGATTCACTGTTGTAACACAGCCCTAAATGATAAGGCTGAGAATAACCTTAGTAGCCATTTCACAAATAATGAAGGAGCCGAAACCACTCCAGCTGCTGAGCTCCAACACGTTGATGTTGTTAATCGAAGAAGAAAACAATTAAACTATATCAAACCAGTAGTTTACCTTTTCAATCAGTTATATCCAGCCGTGTAAATCAGTTCAGCTACTTGTTTTATTCTCGATTCCTTTTAATGTGTTTTTACTCAACTACGTTGTCATATTTTTAATCACTAATTCATTACGCGATTAAGATTACTTGTTACTCCAAAATTGTAATTTATTACTAGTTACTCGTTTCAAAAGTAATATTACTTTCCCAGCAACAGTAATTAGTTACACTAGTAGTTACATTACTTTTCCTTCACGCCCTATAATAATAAGTTGTAATTGTGTATCTTCTCCATAAAATTCTTCTAAAATGTTACTAACAATATATTTCTGCCTCATCATTTGACCAAAACACTCAATGATGATTGATAGTGGCTTTTAAGTCAAAGTTTTGATTATCATGTGTAGCTTGAAGCTAATTGTAGCTATAATTTCTCTTGTTACCCATACATGATTATATTATTATATACATACAAGTATTTTATCTAAAGAAATCACGCAAGTTCATAAGGTTTTTAATTATTAATATAATTTATATGGGGGTCAGAGTTAAGTAAATGCCACAACTTCCACATCTGTGTTCAGATCAGTTTTTCTCCTGACAAAATCAATGTGATGGCAATATTTTCATCCCCTGAATGTAAGTTTTTCCTATATTCCAAGCTTTCCTGATGCACTGCTGACTTCATGTGAAAATTATGACAATATCTAGGAATTATTGGATTTCAGATCAGTAGTGGTCGAGGCATCACAAGTGGCGCGCGCCCTGCAGGTAGGAACAGGTACGATCTCCTTCAAGACCGAAAGCAAAAGTTACAGCTTCATGGGTGAAAAGACGCCATTTCAGAGACTCAAAAACTTTCCCAAATGTCACTGAAAGGTCAGTTTTTTTGCTTCGATATCATATCAAATGCCTGCGTTATTAAAGTGCGTGGTTTGATCCGTGTTCCTTTGGTTCATTTTGGCTCGCTTGCAAAACAGAATAGCCACTAAAACTCTTTTCTCTTTTCATGTAAGAAGTAAAGCTTGGCAACTTCCCCAACTTCAAGTGTTAGCATTATTAACACTGAATTAATACCAACATATGAAATTAAATTAATGACAGAAAAATTAGGAATGTTGGACAATATATATAACAGGAATATAACAGCTTGACAGTAAACTGTTTTTGCAGTATTGTCTTAATATTAATGTCTGTTAAAGGAAGACTGTAAACAAAATACACACACACACACACGTACAGCCAATTTCTCCAACAATGGTTAATTGTTTAATTATGACAGAGACACAGCAATGCATCATGTTTCATTCTAGATCATCATGTTTGTAGTGTATTCCAGGGGATTAAAACGTACAATATTTCACACCTAGTGGAGTAATAGTAAATAATAATATAGTAAGTAACTGTAAATGTGTAAAGATGCATACGCTCATTACTTAGCCATATAAATCATTATTATGGTTTATTTGTCTAGGACCTGCAGGTCCTACAAGGATTTAAGTTTACTACTAGACTAAAAACAGTTAAAGTTAGCAGGTGCATAAGACAGTGCTACATCCACAGTAGTTACGCCCATCACATCTGTGATGCCATGTCCGCGGAGCCTGAGACAAACACATTACAGGGGTCAGGGGCGTAGATTACGCGGGGGACGTGTCCCCCCCCAATTTTAATATCAAGTAAATTCGTCCCCCGCACTTTTTCGGGTAAGTGTGTTCACATAGAGGTTTTCAAGAGCTGTTGTGAATAAATATAGATTTAAATTCAAGGAGACAGGATAGTCTGTGCATGATCTTATGTTTTATTCTGAACCAGAATAAGGCGAGATGAACATCGCGGAGCGCTAAACACTCATGCAGTGTATGCTTCATTCATACTCGAAGCCGAGGGCGCTCTCGCTCAGGAAGTCGTACGAGGAAATTCCCAATATGGACAAAAGCGTCCAGCTATCAATGAAAACAGTTGTTTTCACAGAAACACAGAAACGTTTGGAAACATGAAGACAATAAACATACGATTGCGACAATATATGATTTATTTGTGTTTATCAAGTCATCTCCAGGTAATAAATAAAGTACATGAATAATGCAGTGCTAATTGACATAATATTTAATACAATATAGAAACTATTCTGCCTTATTATGTGATAAAAAGTGTTTGTAGTATATAAAAAAACATTATTATTGGGGTATTGTCCAGCAGTATCTGATTTTTAGCCAATTAAAAGCGAGAAATTAGAGAACAATGCAAGGCTTATACTACCAGTCAAAAGGTTTTGATCAGTAAGATTTTTATTGTTTTTTTAAAGAAATCTCTTCTGTTCACCAAGCCTGCATTTATTTGATGCAAAGTACAGCAAAACAGTAAAATTTGGAAATATTTTAATAGGCTATTGAAAATAACTGTTTTCTATTGAATATATTTTAAAATGTAATTTAATCCTGTGATTTCAAAGCTACATTTTTTTAGCATCATTACTCCAGTCACACGATCTTCAGAAATTTTTCATTTTTTCTGCTAGTATGATTTGCTGCGCAAAAAATAATAATAAATAATATAATTTACAAGATTTCAGGTTCTTAAGCAGCTAATCATCATATTAGAATGATTTCTGACGATCATGTGACACTGAAGACCGGAGTAATGATGCGGGGGATGAAAATACATCACAGAAAAAAAAACTCATTAAAATATATTAAAATAGAAAGCAGTTTTTTTTAATAGTAAAAATATTTCACAATATTACTGTTTTGCTGTACTTTGGATCAAATAAATGCAGGCTTGGTGAACAGAAGAGAATTCTTTATAAAACATAAATCTTACTGTTCAAAAACCTTTGACTGGAGGTTATATAGATTACAGAAAGTTATTGTAATGTTATATATATATCTAATATTTTTTTTTTGTTTTTTTGTGTATATATATAAAATTTCGGTCCCCTCACTCTGGAAATGCGGCTTACGCCCTGAAAGGGGTCATATGACTGGATTTCAAGTTTGCTTTCTCTTGGAAAGTTGCAAAGAATCAAATATCAAACCAAAGGAGATATTCTGATCAAAGTAAGACTCTGCCACGCCCCCCTAAAACGGGTCGTTCTAACACACCCCCACATATCTAACTCACTATGTGGAAATATTAGCATAATACGCCCAAATGTGCACGCAAAGAAAGAAGGCGCGGTTTCAGGAACCGCAGTAGTGTTGAAGCAGCATGTCAGAGAGAAACTGTGTGTTTCTAGGCGAAAGCAAAAAGCACTTTATTTGGCCTTCCGAAAGTAGATGCATTTAGAAATATTTAAGATCACTTACAACAGAACAGCAAAGCATTTTATGGACGACCGTTTCGTGAAACTAGGGGTAGAGGAGGTCATTTTGACTTTGCTATGACAATCTGGCGCTTCTACTGTAAGTATGTTTTGTTATTAGTTAAGTATTTGCTATGCTGTTCAAATGCGGAGTTTTGCACATTGTGTGTGTGTGTGTGTGTGTGTGATGCTGGGTGTGTGCGCGCGTGTGTGTGTGCGAGCGAGAGCGAGAGAGAGAGAGAGAGAGAGAGACAGGGTCACATCACAATGGAGTCAGCTGTCTTAACCGCGGCTTGGGTACTACATCATTACTGTGTCTGTTCCCCTTTAGGGCTTGAACTGATGGTAAAACTAAAATGACATTATTTACTGTCTTTACATTTATTTAGAAAGATGAAGCTGGTGATTATGGTAAGGGGCGTTACATTTCCGACGAGTGCTTGTGGTGTTCGGCCAATCACAATGCACTGGGTCAGCTGGCCAATCAGAGCAGACTGCGCTTGTCGGAAGGAGGGGCTTTGTAGAAAACGAAGCGTTTTGAGAGAGGCGGGGCATAGAGGAACTACAATAATGTACAGTATTTGAAAAGTTATGTGTTTTTTGAACATTAAAGCATATCAGCATATTCTGTTACACCAAATACACAAAAAAATAATGATCTTTTTAATGTGTATTTAAGCATTCATATGACCCAATTCTTAGTAGGGATGCTCCGATCCGCCTTTTTTGCCTCTGATACCGATTCCGATACTTAGGGTTCAGTATTGGCCGATACCGATACCGATACCAGTGAAGTTTTTCCCCCTCATTTAAATAAATGTAGAATTAATATATCTCTGTGTGTAGAACTGATAATCATTCTTTCACAATCAACTAGATACAGACTACTTCATTATAAAGAAAAAGAAAATAAAAACATGAAAAAATATAGGCCTATGTATATTTATAATCTATGACAAAAATGTATCATAAACTAGGTTAGTGGATAATTCGGCAGCAAGAGTTATTCTAGAAAAATCAGTGCACACTAATTTTAGAAATCCAAACATTTAGTGAAAAAACAATATTTTGTGGGAAACAAATATTTTGTGTTTTTTTTAAAGTGCTTGCACAAATATCGGGGTCAAAGGGTACAAATTGCTATTTGTATTATTATAAAATCAATTCACTAAAAACATTCATGAATGTATTTATATTTAAGTATATACTATAAAATTAAAATTAATTTCTTTTGAATGTATAGCATATTTTTAATAAGGCAACAACATATGATAGATACGATAGGACAAAACAAATACAGTGCAGCACGAACTGTTTTTATACAGTCTATGAGCACGAAGCGCTTACAATGTGTGCATCCGGTGTGCAGAATGATGACGTCACAGCCTGACGCCGTGTTGCATCAAGCGCACATTGTTAGCACTTTGTGTGAAAAACTGCAAAGCACAAAGGGAAGAGAAATTGTTTCGTAGTGTATTATATCTGTGCAACAGTTATTGAGACTTTCTTTCAACAGTTTTAAATTTCAGTTACTGTGCACGTTAAAAACGATTATGTCTGTTCTACACCGTGTCCCCCCCCCCCCCCCCCCCCCTCCCCCCCCCCCCCCCCCCCCCCCCCCCCCCCCCTTCGTTCCACAGACACCGGTAGCGGTAGCAACAAAACAACATTAAACTCCGGCAAGAAGATAAAGTCCTTTTTGCAAAATCATAGACATGTATTTACAAATCAAGTATAACGGGAACACAGAATGATCTTGGAGAGAGCTTTACCGAGCTGACTGCTGTAACCGAACGCGACCAGGGTTTAAAGCTGAACGAATGACTGACAGCCACAGCGGAAAAAGAGTTTGTGTGAACTTTAATGTAAAGACTTAAAGGGGTCATAGATGCTTTTTAAAGTCATTATTGGTGTATTTGTGAACAAGAATATGCTGACATGCTTTTAATGTTCAAAACAGATTATTTTTCAAATACGTACATTATTGTAGGTTCTATACCCCGCCTCTCTCAAACGCTTTCCACGCCTTCTTTCTTTGCGTGAACATTTGGGCGGGGGTTGAGATATCCCAATAGTGATGTAGACATGTGGGGGCGTTAGAACGAGCCATTTTAGGTAGGCGTGGCTGACTCTTAACTTTTATAAAGAATATCTCTTTGAATTTGAGACTTTAGTCTTTGCAACTTTACAGATATTCTTTATGCACCAAGAGATTGTAACACTCCAAAGAGAAAGGAAAAAATGAAATAGCATCACATGACCCCTTTAACTTTCACTAAAACATTTGCAATTGGTTTATAAAATGTTTTTATGCCTGTTTGGCTGAGACACTGGTGTGGTAGACATATTTCATAAAATTCAATAACAATTTTTTCTGCAAAGTTCTTTCTTCTACATGTCCCCAAGTACCACTGTGGTGATTTTCATGTTGCTTTACTGTTTCATTCTGTAATAATTGCTTGCCAAAGTCATGACCAATACTAAAGTAACCTATAGACTTATTATACTTTTGGCTGGCTTTGGGATAACCATGAGGTTTGGATATTGACTGTGTATTTGACATTGTTATGTTTGGCTTAGTGAAGATTTAGGTAATTCTCATCCTGCTTCTGCCTTGTGTGTGTGGTTTTGACACGCAACCTGAACGTCCTATATAGTCTTGTGATGACTTACAGCTGAATGTTTACAAATATTTAGATGTTAATATAAATGGACATTTATGTAGCCTATTCCAATATAATAATTTATCTGGTCTTCCAGGTACAACTGTAATGTTGGTTGTGATGTAATATAAAACGTCCTTATATCAGTACTTTTTGATTATCATTAATCTTATGTCATCATCACTATCCAGCATGATCACCATTGTCACGATACTTGAAAAAAGTATGTGGAATATGGAGGTAATAAAACTAAACAAATGAAACCATATGGTGTAAATATCTATAAATTGAAGAAACATAAGGTATCAAAAATGGAGACATATGGTGTATTTAAAACTCCATATAACAAAGTTTCACTTGAACACCTAACAACTAAAACATTTTTTGTTTATGAATGTATTTATTTATTTTACTTTTCCATATCAAGATTTCAGAAAATGCAGCAGTTAACCAACAATAAAGTCATGACAAGGATGTATGGATGCCTGTTGTTGCTTTGGTAGTTGTCACATCCACTGCAACTCTGAGCTCTGGATCAGCTGCTGTCCATGATTCTGAAGCTCCGCAGCTTCACATCATTCCAAGTCAAATTAAGAATGAAGTCAGACCTGCTGCCTCCTTGATAGGGATAGCAAGTATCCTAGCCTGATCACTTTCTGGTGATTTTTTATGTACTGAGATTCTTTTTTGCATCTCTGTGTTATCTCTGTGTTTTTGTGCAGCAAAGTCAAAAGTCAACACTGAAACACAATTAACATAGACTAAAAATCTAATCTGCTCTCCTTTTTTTTGTGTGTGCCAATTTTTGCTTTAGATCTACATTGTTACAATAGAAACAGTAAGTATGGCACACACAAGGCAGAGGCAATACATAAGATAAGAGTAAGGAGAAAAACCAGAGGGTTAAGCCAAACATAAAACATAAAGATAGTCAAGATCTAAACTTGTTGGTTATCCCAAAGCCAGCCAAACATATAAAATATGAGATTAATAAAAATTAACAACAACAAAATTTATAATTTTGTGTGAGAGACAGGTACAGATACAAAGATAATAACACATAATCCACAAACTGGCAAACACTGATTCATAACATACATTGTGGTTAGCTGGAAACAGAGTAACCAGAAGATTTGGGCTGATTCAGAGAAGAAAAAAAACACAAAGAGAGGATAACACAAGGACAGCAAGTGATTGAAAAGCAAAGATGGGAGACAGATACCTATGGACATGTTGGAACAATCTGGTTGATTTTTTAATTTTAAAGATATGTCTACATAGTGAGGTAGGAATGCTGGTCATGATTTTAGGACACAATTATTAGCCTAAAGAATGAAACTGTCACGAATCCGGTCCATGAACTTCCGTCTGCTCGCCACCAGAGGTCGCCTTTGCATTATATTGACTCTCACACCACACGGACTGTTACACGTCACCCTGGACTACACTTCCCATGTTACATTGCACTAATCGCAAGATCACCTGAAAACCAAATCAAACACAGCTTGCTACAAATAACACAACACTATATAATCCCCAGTCTCACACCACCATTCAATGGCCCGAATATTGTTTGCATTTTATCGATCTCTAAGTATGGTAGCACTTTACAAGAGCCAGTTTCCTCATCCCTATTTTAGTCTGGTTATACCGGTGTACTTGAGTCAGTCTGTTTTTCTCATCCGTCTGTCAGCTGCCTGCCTTGGACTTATTCGCCTGCTTGGGATATCCATTTCGTCTTGCCATTCGGACGTGTTGGCACTTGCCTGAGGACTATTGTATGAGTTATCAGATTACCCGTCTTGTCAAGCCTCGGGATTG
The DNA here is from genome assembly GCA_018155175.1 of Sinocyclocheilus anophthalmus. Lineage (NCBI taxonomy): Eukaryota > Metazoa > Chordata > Actinopteri > Cypriniformes > Cyprinidae > Sinocyclocheilus > Sinocyclocheilus anophthalmus. Next base: position 14,517 of record JADLZN010011898.1, on the reverse strand, counting down.
GCCACCGATCGACAAGCCGCTTGGATACTCTTGTTCTTGCCATCGATACACCTGGTGCCATTGTCTGACCTTGCTGTTTGACCATGTTAAGAAAAAGCTGTGCAATGGTATCTCATGTCTCTCACTCGTCGGCTCTGTAACAGAGATAAAGTAAAGTAACATGGAAATCACCACAGTGGTACTTGGGTAGATGTAGAACAAGAATCTGTTGGAGTTTGCTGAAAACAATTTGATTGAAACTTTTTATGAATTTTTAAAACATGTCTGTATAGTGAGGTAGTAAATAATATTGGTCATGACTTTGGCAAGCAATTATTACAGAATGAAACCATAAAGCAACATGAAAATCACCACAGTGGTACTTGGGGAGATGTAAAACAAGACTTTGCAGAGAGAAGGAAAACAATTTTATTTTATTTTTTTTGTATGAATTTTTGTAATATGTCTACCAACACCAAGTGTCTCAGGCCAAAACATGCATAAAAACATTTTACAAACCCATTGCAAATGTTTAATTGAAAGTATAATACATTAAATGCAATACAAATAATAAAATACCATTAAATATGAAGTGTCTGTAGAATGTGTTTTTTAATTAGCCTATTATTATTAATTAATTGACTCTGGCAGTTTGATACGCGCTCCGAACCACTCTTTTTAAACAAATGATTCGCAAATGTTTCGAAGCTTCATGACGCCGTGTTTCAAAGCGGCCTCACTACCACGCAACGCATGTCTTTAACGCGAACGGATTTTTCGGGTAGATGGCCGTGGACCGCACTTCTCCATATGCAGATGGCGTGTGAGTGCAGTATAAATTCAGGACAATTTGTCGATGAAATTGTGGTGGTTTGTCCCACAGCCGCACCATTAGGCTGTCCTGATTATTGATTAACGTGTGGTCGCAAGTATGTAATTATTTGATTTTTTATTTATTGTGACGTAATACAACATTTTGCAGGTTAAATTTTCATCACTATTTTGCAAACAGAATATAAAAAAAATACACTGTGAAAAGTACACACTGAGAGTCAAAGGTTCGTCCTTTATGTGAAATGAAGGGTTGTGGTTTTAACGGACTGCCTTATCTATATTATAATAAATCTTCACAGCGGTAAAACTAACATCATTATGTCCGGTTTTATATATTTTTATTTTCATGATTGCAGAACATTCCAAGTAAAAAGGGTATCAGAATTAAAATGTAAGTGGACATAACGTTTATTGCCATTATGGTTTATGGACATTTAATCATCGTACAAAATTCAGCACTATCTGGGGCCTCATTTATAACCGTTGCGTACGCACAAAACCAGCCCTGAAAGAGGCGTACGTCACTTCCTGCGCAAAAGGTGGGATTTATGAAAACAAACTTGATGGGAAAATTTGCACACCTGCACGCAAACCCATGCGTACAAACTTTTTCCTTGAGTGAGAAAATTAATGAAGTAAAAACAATAATTTTAAGCTCTGTTTTCATGTCGATACACACATTTACATTAAATATTCCACTCACATATGGAGATAAGGACTGAAATGACAAAGTCATTACGCATAACTTAAACCAAAATTTATATGAATTTAGACATATTTATAGTGGATGTGCTTGATCACTTTTCCTCTTTTATTGACAGTGAGGAGTGCTATAGGTGCACAATAATTCATTTTTTAAAACTAAACTGCAGATATCATGTTATGAGAAAATATTTTTAGCAAGAACAATGATCAACGATGTGCACTTATTTCGATATTATGGCAGACACTTCTGGATTCAGTTGCCGAACGGTCCATTGTCCGGTTTGAATAGGTCCAATGATAACATCTTACTGTACAACCGCAGCTGCACAGAGGTGTTGATGTAGTCATCTCCACAACATTACGAAAAGTACCTCTGTATTTGAAGGCTACAACTTGAAGAAAACGGTAAGATTTATATGTTTTTTTTTAAATACTTGTTAGTGATGAGCCGCGCGAGTGGCCGAGGCAGGGACAAATTTTACACTGCAATAAATATGCCTATCTGTTTCCACTAAAATAGCTCAAATATACCTTATCAGCAAAACTGCATAAATTTAGTTTGATTTGAATTGTTTAAAACAATTGAAATAGACTACTATTTGGCCAGTGTTAAAGAATGAGACGTTGGATCTCCACACGGATTTATCTGATAACTATTTCAAACAGTTTTTGTTTTTATTTTTGTTTTTCTCTTGATATATTTATTCTAAAACATATGAAGGTATGGGAGAATATTTTTAGGAAATTACAATTAATGTATGGCACAAATGGTATTTATAGTCCATCTTTCCTTAATGTCTTGTATCTTTGATGGTGTTAAACAGGGTGTTCACGTGGCTGGGAATATGAATGGAAAGATATGCAGATGATATGCAGCGTTTTTTGTATGTCTCCCTATAGACTTGATCGGTGTCGCGTCATAGCTGTGTGGGCGGAGTCGGCGTGGGGGAAAACAGTTCTTTCCCCCTCATTGGAAAAAGCATGGTGTTGACTCAGAATGGCCTACATAAAATAATTTCTGCCGCTCGACAGAGCAACATATACGTATAAAAACTGAGCCGTATTGGGTCGGACTGTCCGTACGGTATCTGTAACTGGACAAACGACCCAACGGAATGGCCAGAGGTGTCGTTTCCTGACATTTTTGTTACCTAATTGAGCAAGAGAAAGCTTAGGCTACTACAAGCCTATATGAGACGGCTTGTGAAAGTAAACATTTGTCATTTTGTTTTGCTTCATTTTAATAAAGTGGTAAAGACTTGAGTAAAAGCCTGTCGAAACGCCCCTGTGGACTGTTTACTGTGGTTTCTTCCCCTTTTGTAGGTTTAGCCCGTCCATTTAGTTAATCACCTCATTGTGCTCACCTGTCTGCCCCTCGTTATCTGCCCTATATCAGTTCCTGTCTCTTGTATTCTAGTTTGTCGGTTATTGTGAATGTTACCCCATGTGAGTGTGTGTTTGTGCGTGTGCGTGTGCGTGTGCGTGTGCGTGTGCCGTGTGCGTGGTGCGTGTGAGTGTGCACTTCCAATTGACAATACCCCATCGAGAATCGATGGGGTTCAGGTCTGGTGTGTTTGCTGGCCAGTCAAGCACACCAATACCATGCTCATTTAACCAACTTTTGGTACCTTTGGCAATGTGGGCAGGTGCCAAGTACTGCTGGAAAATGAAATCTGCATCTCCATAAAGCTTGTCAGCAGAAGGAAGCATCAAGTGCTCTAAAATTTCCTAGTAGATGGCTGCATTGACTGTGGACTTCAGAAAACACAGTGGACCAACACCAACAGATGACATAGAATCGAATCAGAAGAGCTTTATTACCAGTATGTTTACCACACACAAGGCACCCAAATCATCACAGACTGTGGAAACTTCACACTGGACTTCAAGCAACTTGGATTCTGTGCCTCTCCACTTTTCCTCCAGACTCTGGGACCTTGATTTCCAAATGAAATGCAAAATTTACTTTCATCTGAAAAAAGGACTTTGGTCCATTGAGCAACAGTTAAAGTTCTTTTTCGACCAGCGAGGTAAGACACCTGACGTTGTCTCTGGTTCAGGAGTGGCCTGATATGAGGAATGCGACATTTGTAGCCCATGTCTAGGGCTCTTGATGCGCTGACGCCAGCCTCAGTCCACTCCTTTGAAGCTCCCCCAAATTCTTGCTGGTGCACCTTTTCCTACCACACTTTTTCCTTCCGCTCAACTTTCTATGAATATGCTTGATACAGCACTCCGTGAACAACCAGCTTCTTAAGCAATTAACTTGTGGCTTACTCTCCTTGTGGAGGGTGTCAATGACTGTCTTCTGGACATCTGTCAAGTCAGCAGTCTTCCCCATGATTGTGTAGCCTACTGACCCAGACTGAGAGACCATTTAAAGGCTCAGGAAACCTTTTTTGCAGGTGTTTTGAGGTAATTAGTTGATTAGGGTGTGACACCATGACTTTTCAATGTTGAACTTTTTCACAATATTCTAATTTTTGAGATGCACCTGTATATTTTGGCGTTGTCATTATCTGTAAGCCATAATCATCAATTTCAAGAAATAAAGGCTTGAAATATTTCACTCTGTGTAAATTAATCTATATAATATATGGGTTTCACTTTCTGAAATGAGTGACAAAAAATATTGACCTTTTCATGATATTCTAATTTTTTTAGATGTACCTGTATATCTCAGATCAGTGTTTTTTTTTTTTTTTTTTTTTTTTTTTTTTTACTTATAGAGGTACAAATGCCACACAGTAACTTTTCGGGCATTGCACCAAGCCAAAATACATTGAAATCATCACAAAAAGTAAAGATCAAGCACCTAACAAGGTCTCCACGCGTTAATTCGAATGGTTTGTTTTCCCCCACAGCATAAACGGTTATGACGTTTTTGTGGGCGTTCCCAGCAATGCAGAACAAGTCTATGGTATGTCGGGGAGGAGTCTTTGTTTTTTTCTTTTCTTTTTTTGTTAGGGGTGGAGATGCACGTATGCACAATCTTCCCTTGACTGGGATTTATAAAGGGATTTTTGTAGGAACACTTTTAGGATGAAATCTATGGAGAGTAAGGGTGAATGTATGGCACTTCGCTTCAGGATCACTATATGACGATAATCACGTTGGATGATTGATCGGCCGGTACTATAAATAGGCCGATCGCAAAAAACGATCTCGATGCTGATGCGCTGCCGTGAGAGGTTGGGAACGACATGCAGCAGGCACCGTTCTCAGTCTGTTCCGCGGCGGGTTGAAATAGTTAACTGCGGAGGTGAGGTACTCACCTTCAATTTTAGTCATTAAATAAACTTTAAGTAATTTGAAAACCTTGTGTGAGACGTAATTCCACAAACAGCGTGAGTGAATCACAGCGCGCGCGCTCTCTCAAAATACGCAAATGTCTTCAAATCACCACATCGCGCCTGTCTATAAGCGAGCTGCACAGTTGAACGGAATTGTCACTTGCACAACCGAGGCAGTGTCACATAATCGCTAAAGTTTATAAATTGCATTTCTTTTAAATTCTTACCAGTGTTTAACCATTCAGCGCTCGCGTGCTCTCCTGGAGACTGAGCTCATGCAGACTCGCAGCGCACACACATAATGCCAGGTTCACATTACTCCGTTTGCAGTGCGTATGTGGTGTATTTTTTTTTTCGCGCTCATGTTAACGTATTAAAGCATTCAGTGCACACAAGAGCGGTCTGCAGCAGTGCAGAGATCGTTTCCGCACCCGAGTCTATTTTTGCTGCGCTGCACGCACTGAATTAAAGTAACAGTGCATTGTGGAGAAATGTTTGAACAGGATTGACACGAAAGTGTGGCAATTACACCTACATGAATAATTAAAGTCTACTGTGTTTCACAGTCTACATATGGCTTTTTGGCTAGGTTTAAATGTGAAAGAGCACTTTTAGATAAACAAGGTAATATTAGATGGCACTCGTGGAGGTAGGAAAAAAAAGTTCTTTATGAACCGCAGGATTGATTGTAATAAAGATTTAGATGCAAAAGGAAAGGCAGTAGAGCTGACTATTTCTGTCAATGGTAAGTTTGTGATAAAGTAAGAAAAGTAGTTTAAATGTTTTGACACTTGCTTGAGGAACTTAATATATAAATCTAGAAGTAAAAAGCATTGAATAATGTGTTGTTTATATTTATTGTGTTTAAATATGTCTGTGAAAGGTTGTATTACTGTACTGTTTAAAAAAAGAATTGCAATGCTGAAAAGCATTTTCAGTGACAATGTTGGGATTTGAAATCAACTATGGCTAAATGTTGTGTTTGTGGTAAACAGCCACGGATCAGTAGCGGACTCCTGTGTGAAAGCTGCTTCTCCTCTCACAAGAGACACATAAGAGGGCAATCGGTCTTTGTCAGGTGACGTCACACTCACGAGAATCGAAGTGCATTTTGGGTATCACCGCCATTTGTAAGGTATCAAAGCCAAGGTGTTCTGTAGTTGGAGAATTGTCTTTTTCATTTGATTTAAAATGGTACGTTCTTGTTGTGTTAAAGTCTGCAATAGTGAATTACATGATAGAAAAGGTCAAAAACTCACCACAAAGGAGAAAGAGGAAAGATATTTTAGGTACAAAATATCTTTCTTTTAGATACATATTTTAGATACAATTTTAAAAAGTACTGACCATTTTTGTAAATTTTCATTTCATATAGTTAGGCTAGGTGTGACTAAACAGTTGCAGCCAGCTGAGACGATGAGCCACCAGGCTGGAGGAGATGGTGGGCTTCACACCACACCACTCAGTGTCACTAACTGAATGTAACTCACTTGTGTGTGCGCAGAAGAAAACTGACTGCTGTGGCGTGAACTCAGGATGTCTGATAGTTTTTCAGTGATCTTGAAGTAAAGCATTATACAGGTATGCCAAACTTGGGGACCTTTATTACATGGGTTCTCAACTCTGGCCCTTGAGGTCCACTTTACTGCAGGAGTGAGATCCAACACGAATAAAATAACCTGCACAGGATAACCAAGATTTTCCACGATTACTAGAAAGTTACAGGCAGGAGAGTTTGATTGAGGTTGGAGCTAAATTCTATAGGAAGTGGACTCTGAGGGCTAGAGTTGAGAATCCCTGCCATGAAGCTTTTTATTGCCTTATGCTGCTTTTCATGTCAGAAATAAGAAAAATTCTCACTTAATTTTAAATACTTATGTTAACCTTATGCACCTCAGATTGGATCTGCCTGCGCAAACACTGTTTTAGACAACTGTGACCGGCACAAAATTATGCCTCACTAGTTTGTGGAGTCCTTTGGACACAGAATAGCAATGATAGACTGTTTTGAGATTTCCACAGAGAAACCATTCGGTGTGAAAGTGTGTGTCAAAATGTCTTCTACCTACAAGCAGTATTTAGTATTTGACCGATCGTCTAGCACTTCTAAGAATCCATGCAGAAAGGGTCATCAGAAATGTTTGGCAGAAGCATCAAATCATCTTTATTATTATTATTCATTGATTCAGCTTTCTTTGTAGTACTTGTGTTGATGATTCATCATGCTTGTCACATCTTCTGTTATGCATTTTGAAACTGATTTTTAACACAGTGTTGCATTAATAATAAAGTATGTATAATGCCATTTTCATAAATGTGTTTTTGATTGTCTCCTTGTTATTAGTACTTATCAGTACTTGTTATCAGCCAAATGAAGTACGAAACATTGTGAACAAACAGGGTAAGGTTTAATGGTAGACTCACATGATGTAATTACTTACAATTGTGCAAATTTTGTGTGCAAATCAATGGTAGACAAAAACAGAACGTATAAGTAAATTATTATTATTTTTTAACAGTTTTATACTGTAAACAAGATAATCATATATCCAACGAGGCTGGAGGCAGCGATGCCGGTGGCACTCAACTTTTTGCGTCAGGTAACGTTAGTATGGATCAGTGTTAATTGTTAATCATCATCATTAACAAATTACGGTCAAGAAAATTAAATTTTTTTTTTTGCTGAGATTATCTCAGTACTGTATCTACTTGGTTTGCAGATGTTTCTCCAGTATGAAGATTTAATCGGTCTTTACTGCACGGCTCTGTACACTTTTAGTTCACTGCTCAATGCAATGATACCTTCAAAATGGCGCCTCGGTGACGTCACACATAATAAACACACGTGACTGACAAAGACTGATTACCCACATTTTCAAAAATGAAAAAGTAAAAAACTTTTTGTTCATGCTAGAATTATTTTCAGATTTGGATTCAGCTCTCATGAGGAACTATCATTGTTGAAACATCCATCTTACACCGCAAATGTTTGTTTCTTCACAATGGAAATGTGGATGAGGTGACAAACACAATCTGCTGCAGTCTGAACTCACGTTAAAATCAGCTCCTTCACTTTTCTCTTTATCCCTTATAGAGTTTCATTAGCAAATCAATAGGACTCATGTTTGCCTGAATCAGATGAACTTGTCACATGATGATTGAAGCAAAAAGGTAATTTATTATTATTTTACTCAGTGCAGTTGTCTTTTGTGCATTTTTTAAAGAAGAAATGATGGATATATTGTCATGTTTTCTGTATTTCTATATAAACAGGCCAGGTGTCAGTCACTGATTATGGAGAATAGAGAGAAAGTTGCATCTGAAACGATGCAAAAGACTCTCCAGATGATGGACTCTCCAGAGCCCAGCTGTGTGTCTCTGAAGAGTGACAGATCATTGCATCATCCTCCTGACCTCAGTGATGGAGCTGTGACCTCTGACCCCAAGTAAGGCACTATCCAGTATGAGAGATGACAGACTGACTCATGATAAATGAAGGCAGAACTGAAGGAAAAATTACTTCTGTATCTCCAGGATGGGCAGACAAAGAATATCATCTCCAGAACCCAGCTGTGTGTCTCTGAAGAGTGACAGATCATTGCATCATCCTCCTGACCTCAGTGATGAACCGGTGACCTCTGACCCCAGGTAAGGCACTATCCAGTATGAGAGATGACATACTGACTCATGATAAATGAAGGCAGAACTGAAGGAAAAATTACTTCTGTATCTCCAGGATGGGCAGACAAAGAATATCATCTCCAGAACCCAGCTGTGTGTCTCTGAAGAGTGACAGATCATTGCATCATCCTCCTGACCTCAGTGATGAACCGGTGACCTCTGACCCCAGGTAAGGCACTATCCAGTATGAGAGATGACATACTGACTCATGATAAATGAAGGCAGAACTGAAGGAAAAATTACTTCTGTATCTCCAGGATGGGCAGACAAAGAATATCATCTCCAGAACCCAGCTGTGTGTCTCTGAAGAGTGACAGATCATTGCATCATCCTCCTGACCTCAGTGATGAACCGGTGACCTCTGACCCCAGGTGAGACACTGTGTATTACAGACAATAGCCTGATTTCACCTGATCAGGTGGGACAACCTCATAGTCAGGAGGTAAAGCAAATTCAGGGTGAAATTATAATGTCTTACATATTCATTTCAAATAGATGTTTTGCCATCAGAAGCCACACAGTCCATTCAACAGATCCAAAAATTATTGGTATAATCATCATATTGTTTGCACAATTAGTATTATTAGAATTCACTGTTTAGGTTTTTTTTACACACGATTACATACTGGTAGGCCTACTCATGTCTTTTTGATATACTTCACTTAAGCTGGCATGTACATGATTTGTTTTTTGCCCACCAGCATGACAATCAATAGGAATGATAAATAATAACCACTGTCATTTCTAATATATACAATCCTTAATACTGCATCATGTGCCGTCATATGACTTAAATCTGTAAAGACTGACCATCCCATAATCATAAGTATCTAAGCTAAAGTAGATATTTTATAATAATATGATGTTTTATTTTTATAGCACCTTTCAAGAACCCAAGGACGCTTCACAAAATTATACAAGCAATTAACAAACAAAATACACCAGACAATCACAGGGGACATTCAGACAAACAAGTGTTGACAACAAATAACTACAGATAATTAACAACAAGAGGTCATGCAATCAGATGATGAACATCAATTATGTCAAGAAGGTGGTAATGCGTCTTACAGACAGAAATCTGGAAATTGAGAAGCAGAAAGGTAAATAAGTTATTTACAGAACAAAGTGAATAGATGAGTTTTAAGTTGAGACTTAAAGGTCTGGAGAGAAGAGGCAGCACAAAGATTATGGGGCAGCTTATACCATATCTTAGGGCCTATAATACAGAAAGCCCTGTATTATAGAGAGTTTATACTTGGGCACAACAGGCAAGTTATCACTGCTAGATCTGAGAGTCTGTGCAGGAACATATGGTATTGCGGTGGGAGGCCGTGACAGGCCTTATAAACTAAAATTAAGAGTTTAAACCGAATACGTTTGGCCACAGGAAGCCAGTGAAATTGGTAAAGGATGGGAGTGATGTGTGCAGATTTTTTGTTATGTGTAAGGGCTCGAGCAGCAAAGTTTTGTACCATTTGGAGGCGATTAATAACTTTGGCAGGTAAGCTGCTGTATAAGGAGTTACAGTAGTCCAATCTGGAGGTTATAAAAGCATGGATAACAGTTTCAGCATCTCCCAAATTAAGTAAGGGGACGTATACGAACAATATTACACAATCGGTAAAAGCATGACTTAACAATATGACCGATATGTGAATCAAAACATAATGTAGAGTCAAACAATATTCCTAAATTTCGCACAGTTGTTGAGGGCCTAATCTGGACACCATCGATATCAATGAAAATGTCATGCTGGGGGGAGCTCTGTGATTTAGGGCCAAGCAGCAGGATTTCAGTTTTGTCTGCATTTAGTTGTAAAAAGTTATCTGACATCCAGGTCTTAAGTTCTTGAAGACAGGAAACAATAGAAAGGGGTGGACAAACTGAGTTGGGTTGAACCGTTAAATAGATTTGAATATCATCAGTGTAACTATGAAAATTGAGACCATAACGTCTGATGATATGAACAATTGGCTGCACATAAATGAGAAATAACAGGGGACCATGTACAGACCCTTGGGGTACACCACGGGAAATAGTGACCGTGCGAGATCTATTCTTATCTATTCTAACAAATTGCTGTCTATCCATAGATATGAAGTTAACCGCTGAAGAGCAGCACCAGTGATACCTATTGCAGATAGTTGAGAAAGAAGTACAGAGTGGTAGGGCTGTCAAAAAAAAATCAAATTCAAACGTTGCATTCGAATCTTAGGTGTGATTTAAGGAGGCCAGTCTTATCAGTGGTGCACGAGATGCGATAACGATGTGTCATTACATTTGAATGTTTTTGTTAACCTATCCAGTTGAAGCCACTAGATGCGTTGCTGTATTGTTAATTACAAATATTGTGTGAAAAGAGAACATCAATGCGGAGAAGATCTTGTTTACGTCAAAACTGAAACCAAGCCGTTCACACAGAACGCATATTTCACACATTTTCTAGACGGACATCTATCACTGTTGCACTCGCGTCTCACACAAAAGAGCAACATATTTAGAAAGCCATATAAAATTAATGCAAGTTCAACTTTGAAAAAACATATCTCAAGACTTTATGGCGGGTTTTTTCCTCATCCCACTGCATCTCGTGTTTTTAAATGAAAAATGTACTCTGTATCGTACTAGATTTAACTACCGAGTTAATCTGTTTGTCCAATTTAAAATCACAATCCATGATAACACCTACATTTTTTACATAGGGCTTCACAAGTGGTTTCAATTCACCAAGGTCCAAATCTGATGACTCACAAGTACCTACCGGCGTAAACGGTATAAATTCTGTTTTATTTTCATTAAAATTAAGGAAATTTAGTGCCATACAGGCCTTAATTTCCTCAAGACACTGCAGACTCAAACGAACTGGGAAAGTTATTTCGGACAAATAGGATCTAAACCATCCCAACGCAGTACCCTTAATACCAACACATTGTTCTAAGCATGAAATCAAGATCTTATGGTCTACAGTATCAAATACAGCCCAAAGGTCTAGTAGAATTAAAATCGCACAGTCCCCTGAGTCAGTAGAAAGTAACAAACCTTCAACAGTGCAGTTTCTGTACTATGTAAAGATTTAAAACCAGACTGAAACACTTTGTGAATACCATGTAGATCTAGAAATGTATTCAATTGTCCAAATACAACCTTCTCCAGTAGTTTGGAAAGAAACTGAAGTTTTGAGGTCTAAAATGAGCAAAAACTGATGAATCCAAATTAGGTTTCTTGATTACTGTCACAATCTGTGATGGCGAGGAACGATGGAGACGAGGAATAAAACAAACCAGCTTTAACGACGAAAGAAAACATAGGGTACCATCAATACTGGGGACAGCAGGGGAAAACCCATCAACGTAAAGACGTAGAACCGACAGAGACAGACTGCAAGACTAGGACTTAAATTAACAGGGGATGATTGGGGAAACACAGGTGTATGGGATGACTAATCAAACACAGCTGGAGACGAAAACACACAATGAGGACAGGAACAGGACCAAATAAGGGAACAGAAACAGGGGCAAAACATGACACAGACAGTCCATGATCCTGACATTACGCCCCTTCCCGGAAGGTGCGTCCTCGCACCGTAGCAACAACAGAGGGAGGCGTGGGTGGGAACTTGGGAGGAGGTTCCGGAGGAGGACAGACACCCAGAGGGGGCCGGCAGACAGAGACCAGGGAGGAGACAAGAGGGGCCCGGAGCAGGAGGAGCCAAGCAGGACCCAGTCCACAGCCATAATGTCGACCCACGGTGTAACCGGCGGAGGGAGGAGCCATGGAGGAGGAATGGCCACTGACTCTAGAGGGCCGACCAACGGCGGCGGAGCAGGTGGTGGAGGAGCCTGAGGTGGAGACGGAGAGCCAACGAGCAAGGGGGATGCCGAGGATCTGGGGGGCCATGGTGGAGCCGAGGGCTCTGGCGACCAAAGCAGAGGCAAAGATCCGGAGATCTGCGGCGGAGCCGGAGCGACCGAGCACCAAGGTGGAGCTGGCAGGAGGAAGGAACCCAAAGGAGCCGGTGGGACGAAGCGACGAGGTGCAGCTGGAGGAGCGGAGTCCTGAGGCGATGGCGGGTCAACGCCTGACCAAGGTGGAGCCGGAGGGATGAGGGAGCCTGGTGGAGATGGTGGATCGTCGGGTGACGGTGGAGGTGAGGGAGCTATGAGCCGAGGTGGAGCTGCTGGGTCTACGGGCCAAGGCGGAGTCCGGGCCTCGGAGGCTGGAGGTGAGGGATTCTCCAGCCATGGCAACGCTGGAGGATGGCAGACCCACGGCACTCACACCGTAATGATGGTGGGCTGAGGGCGAGCAGAGTGGCTGCCAGATGACAGCGGTGGAGGAGGCAAGGATGAGGTCTGGGGGTGCGGGCATATTTGTGCGTCCCAGGCATTCAGGGCTTAAACTCTGGAGCGGAAGCCCCTCTAGACTGAGCAAAGGAAAAGGATGGCGCCAGGAGGAGCGACATTATAGCTCATCATCCATGGGGGAGAATGATATTCGGAAGAGCAAGGAGAACCCTTAAGAAGGACTCATGAACTTTTTGAAACACTTTGTAAGACTTAAAGTTAAGTGTTCTCAGGGACCCATTCCCAGAAAGGGAAACTATGTTTTCACGTTTGCTTGGGATCCTGAACACATGGTTACAAAGAATCTGAAGCTTAAAGGAGTCAATTTCATCAAACACTTCAATCTTTCGGGGCCATAGAAAACTGTTTTGTAAACGGATGGCCTCCACCCAAAAAAACTTAGTGCAAGAGTGATAAAGGCAGATATAATTCTCCCCAGACGTCCGCCTCCTCAGTCGAGGCTCTTGGCGGCTGCCACAAAGCTATAGGGAACCAACACCTCCATCTGCTGTAGGTGAACCACAAACAACTGATAACAGCGCGCAGTTGATAGGGTGTCAGGGTCCCCCACGCGATAATAGCAGCAACATTCACAACTGTTTACAGAACAATCGGGAACCCAGTGTGCCTGTAGTTTTCTTTATTTCTGTTTTATCACGTGATAGAAAGTATAAGGCCTTCTTAAGCCGTACGGCTGGCTTATCTAATCTGCGGCCTGTTATGCTTCAAACTAATATTGCTGTTGAGACAATATGCAATGCCATCAATTGTTTAAACATTCGCGCACTAAAAAATAAATCATTTCTAATCAACGACTTAACCACAAACAACCTGGATTTTACTGGTTCTAAATGAAACCATGGCTAGAAGACAGCGCAGTTGCAATCAAGTCCTCAATTGAAAACAACCCGACTAACGTTACTCAGGAGGGGGGTTTTTTTTGTTTGCAGAGGATGTAGGAAGGTGGAAGTGTAGCTGCATCTATTTAAAGACTCTATCAATGCAAGCAAATCAATTTGCGTAGTACTTGTCTTTGAATTTATTATAGGGATGTGCTCTGAAGTGCTCCACGCATTTGTTTATCATATTTACAGGCCTCCAAAAGTACTTCTCTGCCTTTGTTGAAGAGTCACAGAAAGCTAGCATATGATTCGCAGAGTTGGACTTTTTTGCTATTGTTTTTTTTTACAGGGATTTTAATAGTCACAGTAGATAATGCAGAACAAAAACTGCAAAACTAAAGTATAACGGTTTTAAACAAATTGGACCTGAGTCAGCATGTGCCATGAACCCTACACACAATCGGTGGGGACATACTTTGATGTACTCCTCAGTGAGGGGTCTAAAAGTACCATGTTATTAAGGATTGGAGCACTGTCTACTTCTGTATTTCTTTGACAATTGCTCTTTGTACCACTGAATCTAGATTCTTCTCTGTCGGAAAGAGTTGCATAATGAAAAAATTAGTGTGTATTATGAAGGCTTATCTAACACACAAGCCATTTTCTGCAGACTCTGTTGATCTTCTTGATTTTTTTAACTCAAAAGTTAAGAATGTTATTAATGACATTGCTCCTTTGAATGTCAGCAGGAAGACTGGCAGACAGAAATTAGCTTGGAGAAAATCAACAGCAGTTCCGAGTATGAAAAGACAATGCAGAAAAGCTGCGCGGATGTGG
>JADLZN010011897.1:35070-173076 GCA_018155175.1 Sinocyclocheilus anophthalmus | reverse complement strand
TTGAAATTAAATTTAGTTGTTAAAAATGATTGAGGATAAATGCCAATGCATTCTAATTATTGCTTGTTTTATGTGTGGGTTCGGGCGTCATTCCATTCAAAGTCTGATCTGGATCTTTTAGACTTCAGATCATAAAGCATTCTGTTCTCTGAGCCACCAAAATATGCACAATACAAATAAAAAACATGCGAATAAACAAGATGGCAGTGCTGGTATTTATTTTGCAGGTGTATTATTATTATCAGTAGAGAGTAGAGCCCGACCGATAGGGTTTTTTTTGGGGCCGATACCGATACCGATATTAGGGAGTAAAAAAAAGGCAGGTATCGATATATCGGCTGATATTCTTTGTGTATATTATAGTACAGTAATAGTCAAAAGTTTGGACACTTTCCCATGTGTGTCCAAACATTTGACTGGTACTATATATAGAATAAAGTATATTACATAACATAATATTATATATATATAAAATAAGTTTTATTGCAAGGATCACTCTCAATGTGATGATGAAGATCTATAATGATTGACAG
This sequence comes from Sinocyclocheilus anophthalmus, assembly GCA_018155175.1. Taxonomy (NCBI): domain Eukaryota; kingdom Metazoa; phylum Chordata; class Actinopteri; order Cypriniformes; family Cyprinidae; genus Sinocyclocheilus; species Sinocyclocheilus anophthalmus. The sequence continues at coordinate 172,543 of JADLZN010011897.1, read as the reverse complement.
AGATACGTAATGGAGCAGGGCATTTCCATTTAACATAAAGTTATTCCACAATGGAGTTCTGCCTCAGTGCCCTGAACAGCACGTTGAAGTTTATATATTTCAACTTTCATAATTCAATTCATTCCATGTCAACTTTATTCATTTGAATTTTCACTTCAGAAATTCACGTCTCGTACACTTTAATGCCCTTTGTATGGAACATATACGCTCCTTTCGAACTGGAATCATGGTGGATTATCCTGTGATGTCCATTTCGCAGGGCACTTACGGTCGAATAATACAACGCTTGAATGCTGCTGCCTGAAAAAGAGACCTCCTTACTGAAGTGATAGTGTTGGCTGGTGTCACTATCTCGCGAATGCGCCTGTGGATCTCCACCAAATTTGGGGGATCCTTTCAGCTCGAGGAGCCCTCTCAAACGCCACTCTCCACGCGTCGGTAGCCCCACGGGATCGCTTGATTGGTCGGCGCCGAACTGCGAATTTAACCACCCGTAACTCCCAAAACCCGGGGGCTATTGACGCGGCAGTGGTCTCATTCGAAAGCGGGCCTCTAGATGTACACTCCTACGATTCGCTTTCGATAGGGTTCTCCGATCCCCCCCCCAAATTTGGTGTGGATTTGCCGTGCCTTTATGGAGATATGGCTGTTCAAAGTTTCAGTGGTTTTCTATAGACTTAAGCTTTAAATCGTTTCATCCAGGTCGCCAGTAGCAAACAATGGAGCGTGCTCTGCTGGACAAACTGAGTAATTACACCATTTCAAGCATTTTGTCTGCATTATGTTCTGTCAAAAAAAAAAGTTTATTCGCCGATACCGATATATCGGCGGCAGGTTCATATCGGCCGATAATATCGGTTAAACGATATATCGGTCGGGCTCTAGTAGAGAGAGTCATTTTCCATGTCTATAATGGCGTGTTCATGTGGCATCATGCATCTATTCTTCTTCTTTCCAAGAAGAATAGGGCAAATGATTATTCACATTGCCGACATGCCCAACATTGATGATTTGTCTACTCAATAAGAATTTTTTTAAAATAACTTAAACTTTTATTATCCAGGATGTATTAAATTGATCAAATTGACAGTACACTATTTATGTTTCAAAAGATTTCAAATAAATGCTTTTGACATTTCTATTCATCGGAGAACCCTGAAAACAATTTATCATGGTTTACAAAAAAACTAAACAAAAACAAGAACAACTGTTCTCAACATTGATAATAACCTAGAAATGTTTCTTGTGCAACGCTAATTAATGGCTGCTACAACTCAGCTTTACCATCAACAGTTAATTTAAAATCGGACTTTCATGATATAAATGGCTCGGTTGTTGATCCGGCACCCACACATGAGTCGATATACAAATATGTATTTTTACATTATTCTTAGTAATAAGACATGTTTTGAAAAACCTGCTTTCTGAGCTGTGTAGTCAGTGAGCAGAATTATTTGTCAAGACTGTACCACTTACACTGTAATCCGTGTTCTCTATCATGACACAAGTGTGAGATTCCACAGCTGTCTTGAGGATAAATCAAAGAAAACAGGTCCTTCATTATTAAATATTGAATGAAATTCAAAGATCCAGAAGGCATGTATCTGGTTTCATCAGTTTAATTGAGAAATCGGTCTTATCCTCAAACACCCATCTCAAAGAGCATAGCTGTGTTATAGTCCTCAGTAGCAGGTATCTCCCAGATTAGATTTGTGTGACACTTCAGTAATATCTTGAGTCTCAGTTACTCTACTGAAAAATGTGATTTACAGGTTCGACTGATATGATTTTTTTTTTTTTTACGGTACTGCTTCCAAATTGTTGTAAAATAATAGCAAAGACTGAATGTTCATCTTATAACTATGGATGCAATGTGTGAATTATGGACAAGTGATTGCTGAGAGCTTGAGAAGGAAAAGACGTTTTTCCATTCATTTTTAGGGTATTTCAAAATAATTTTCAATAAAGGGTTGTAGGTCTTAAATCAAACCAAAATAAATCAAAGCAAAATAGTATTTGAATATTGAAAATGATGAAGGATTTGTGAGGGAATGTATGAACTTCTCATTTCATAAAGCCTTACTGGATTTAATGGAATCAGTCTGATAATGATAGTAGTAATTTAAAGAATTTGGCAGTTAAACATCATTTTATTGTATTTTTTAAATCATACCATTTTGTTGGCTTCTACAAGAGGCACACACAGTCACTTTATAATGCCCCAGCTCATTCTAGTTCTGGGGTTGAAATGTTATCACAAAAAAATAAATTTCTCTATGGAGATTTTGAATGGAAGTTTTACATCCAGAAGCCTGCCGTTACGGTATATAGTTGTTATTTCACGGGGGAACTGGGTGTAATCGAAAAGAGGAGTGCTATGGAAAGATGGATCACCCCTGCCTCCTTTCATGTGCCTCCTACACTCTTAAAAATAAAGGTGCTTCAAAAGGTTCTTCAAGCGATGCCATAGAAGAACCATTTTTGGTTCCACAAAGAACCATTCAGTCAAAGGTTCTTTAAAGAACCATTTCTTTCTTACCTTTTTATAATGTGAAGAACCTTTTTTCGCCACAAAGAACCTTTTGTGAAACAGAAGTTTCGTTCATATGTGTACAGTTTTTTATGGACCATTTAGACAAAAAGTTATTCTATGGCATGTGCCTGGTGTGTATACCAGGGGTTCCAATGCATTTCCCTAAAACATTTTCTGCCGAACCCCTTATGTGTAAAACTTACCCCTGTTGGTACCCTGTGAGAAGTTGACATTTCTATCAATTAACGATATATTCACATGTTCATGGTTTTCTGCAGTTTCCTCTCAAACCCTGTTCTAAACTATAGTAGAAACTAAGCAGATATTTCTTGTACTCCGCTAAGTCTGAATAGTCATGTGACCACTGGCCTCTACACACCATGACCCGTCCAAGTGACACGCATGGCAATATAAGGTGGATGAAGCCGCTTAGAAGAGCAGCTGGAGAGGAGTTGGAGCCGCACATTCCCTTATATGCCCCCAACGCTGTTTCTTCAAGATGAAAACCAGGCTTTGTTGTAATGGCAGTCATGGTTCAAAGGAGGGAGAGAATGAAAAATAGTGGCTAATGAAAACATAGAGGAAAGAAAAATCTGCTGTTCAAATTTCAAGTCTGTAAATTTACAACAAAGATACAGATTGAGTTACAAGCCTGGTTTGTTACAATGTGATACAAAACATCTCTTTCTTTGATCGTGGTTTATAGGAGGTGTTAATCATAACCAAACACTAGTGACCTTTCAAACAAACAAAAAAAAAAATTTCAGCGGAAAAGATTGTCTTGTATTTGCCCTCAAAAGAACCTTGTCCAAAACATTGCTACATACTTATCCACAATAATTGGCTTTGTGTCAGTATTTCTTTCAAAGCGAAAGAAATTTGTTGTTGAACCCTCAACTCTCTTTATAGTTACAGTAGCACTGCAAGTCAAGCAAATCCTCCTCTTTCTCATTGTTCGTGAACAATTCCTCTGGAAATAGGGCTCAGGAAATGAAGATGCCATTTTAAACATGCGATTATGAAAACATGGCGCCTGTCCTGTTACAGGTGAGGGTGAGCTTGAGTTTCAAAGGCAGTGGAGGGAGTGGAGGGAGACACTCAAAGAGCCGGAAAAGAAAAACACAAACAAAACTTTGAAGCAGTCAGGCCGGTTGAATGCACGAGGCCTGGGATTACGTTTCATTCCTGCCTGTTTATGAAAGTCCTGCAAAGGCAGGCAAGGCTAACGGGGCCTCCATCCAGCCTGCATGGGCGTTCTGCATCGCTTCACCTTCTGTGGAAGAGAGACACCAGAAAGAGGAGGTGCATTTCCGATCTGCATGGTTTAGAATTCATGAGACGCGCCTCAGATTGGCGTGTCAGATATGAGTCACATGAGAGAGATGATGGACTCCAGGGAGTCATAGATGAGGAATCTCAGATGAAGAGGAACCCTGGATGAATAATAAATAATGATGAGTCTGAGTTTTGCAACATTTCGACACTATTTAAAAACATCCTGAATACATTGCTTTCAAATCATTCAGTACTAAATGGAGGTGCTTCTATGATGTATCAGTTCGGTAATAAAAATTCAGTGCATCAATTAGAGAAATTAATAATTATGATAATTATAGCAATACTTAGTTCTGCTCAGATTATACACATGGTCTCACAACAAATGTGGCAAATGTTAAATTGAGGAGACAAATGCTCGTTATAAAGTTTACACTGCCAAATTCCGATTTCTGCATTATTATCGATTTGAGAAAAGGTACTTATAGGGGTTTTCTTACCAAATTGTGATTTATTAAATATTTGGAGAATATACCCACAAACGTGTTTTGACTAGTGATGATTATTTGTTCATTGTGTGTTACATGCCATTAATATATAGTTCAACAGTCTGCTCAACATCTGTTTGTTAGTCTGCCAACATAATATTGATCTTTAATTTATTGAATAAATAAATGTATGTTAATTTATTGTCCAAAAAGTTAATTTTTTTTAGCCAATATTCAATATGCAAATTGTTTCTCCAGTTACATTTATATCTTCAGTATCATTTTGGAAATCATTTTTTGGAAGTAATCTAACTGTATTGGATCGGCCTGAATCGCGCTCATACTGTAAGGTAAAGAATCCGTTTGAATCATTGTCAAAACAAACATTTACATCCCCTAAATGAATAAGAGAATGTAAGGCAAATTAAGTTTTGTAAGTGTAAAAATGAAACATTTCAAATGCCTGTTTTGGGTTGTTTAGTGTTTCTTGTCGTGCTGTTTGGAATAAAGCTTCCTGGGAGTTAGAGGGCCTATTAATTTGTAGCATTTTGTAGATCCCTCATTGCTGAAATGGTCGGATTTTTGTAACCCCCTGGAGTTATCTGGAAGCACCACTAGGAGTTGAACTGTAATGTGAGGTTTAGGCCCCAGAACTTTTCATAAGCCGATTACGTGTCATATTGCTTTAATAGATTCCTCATACACCTCTCTCGCTTCTTGTGCGTTGGAGGGAAAGAAGAAAGCCTGTGCGCTGCATGCCGCATCGGCTGGATGCTAGTTCTTTCACGGTGTGAATGGGGTTTGAGCTCTTTGTTGTTTTTCCTGGGCTGTTGTTCTGGTCCGCTGCAGCCCGCGGAGACATTTAAGTGCCGGAATGGCCACACTAGGGTCCCAACGCTACAACCAAAAAGCCTGTTTTTGGCAATTTTAGCATTGAAGATCATCTCCAACTTTATTCCTGCTTTACTCTCCCGAATACATGATTTCAAACTCTCCGTCGTTCCTGCGCAATTGGAAATATGAGTTGTGAATGGGGCCTCTTGAACATAGAGCTTCTATATGTCGAGCCAAAGCTCCAGCATTCTCACGGATCTCAAAACCATCTCCAACCTAGGACACTTGAAAATGCGGGACAAGAGACGAGAGCGGCAGCAAAGGAAAGAAGATCAGAAGACCTGAAAAGGACCGGGCATTTGTCCCTGATTAGCACCAAAGTAAGTAGGACATTTTTGTTGTGAAAAGAAAGCTTATAGCTCATTATAAGCTGGCTGGATTAAGCTTGTTCCTCCATTGTTCCCAGAGAAGGAACTAAAGGTCTGTCACAGAGGGAGGTGCCTCACTCCTTTTGAGCCCTGTGTCTGCACACCTATCCAGAGTTTCCACTCTTTTAAAGATCCATAATAGCTTTTTCTTTCCTCTGTGGTTGGTAGCTAGTGTAGTGGAAGAATCCTCTCTCATTAGACATAGCCTTTATTCGTCTACCTGTAGGCTTTTGTAAGTCCGGTCACTGAATGCGGGGCCTCGCCTCCGTAGTCGTGCAACCTGTAAGAAATGAAACGAGTAAAGCGAGGTCAGAGAGAATAGATGCAGCAATACATTTAGATGTGTTAGAGGAGAGGATACAGCGACTGTAGATGAGTCCTTTTGAAGTCTTCACAATCTTTTGTTGTTTGTTCCACTCTTCCATTGGAGTGCCCTGCTTTTTGGTATTGTTTTGTTCATTGTATGTTTGTCCCTTTAGAAATATCGTAATGATGCTTTTTAGTGGTCGACCGATATATCGCCAAGGCCGATATTTGGGACTTTTCAAATATCGGCATCGGCCGATAAATTTTCCTGTTTGGCCGATGCGTTCAAGGCAGGACTTTTATTTTGACGCCTGAGCACAGGCGTTTTATTTTGACTGCGCTGAGAACGGCAGCGCCTGAGCACACATTGCTCACATTCTCCCTCTTGTTCGCTACAATGTTAGAATGTGAGCAGTGTCGTCGTTCAGTTCTGTCTAATATGAATAGAAGTCTTATCTAATAATCAGATAGAACTGTTAAAGGAATTAAAATGTATACAAAAAAGTATTATAACGATTGCTTTAATGTTATTATTAATAGAAAGGCAAACATTATAATACTTTCTCATTTGCCATCAGCATTCAGCAAATACGCATTTATATCATTTAAACAAATCTTTGAATGACTAATGAACTTTTAATTTCACAAACTTTGCAGACTTAGTCGAATCTAGTTGAAGTGTGCAGTTGTATCCTGCATGATCGCGTGTTCTATGCGTGACGGTTGGTCCGTGCAAATTGAATGCTGACGTGTCTTCTTGCCTGGAAACCTCGCTCTCGAGCAGACTTTAAACTCGTGATTTCAAATTATGCTGCGCTTTTTGCATTTGCCCACTGTCATATTCATGTCTTTTCCACTGTGTGCTGTGTGTAAAATTAGTGTTACCTTGGCTTTATTTGGGAAAAAAAGAGATTTCTAATGCACACAAACTTCCCAGAATACTGAGTGCCCTGTTGGTTACAGTGTTTACATCCATTTTAATTATATTTTTTATTAAATATTTACTTATGTGTGAAAAATACTTTGTCATCTAAAGAATAAATATGTTTATTTTACAAATTTATTTTTAAATCCATTTTCAAATTATTTAAAATTTCTTAAATATAAATGAAAATGAATAAAATTATATCGGCCATCCTGCTTTCCAAGATATCGGCATCGGCTGTCAAAAAGCCCATATCGGTCAACCACTAATGCTTTTGCTTTGATCGTGAAGTAGAACTTGAAGACGTTTTGTAGCGTTTTGTTACTTTACATGGCTGTTCCTGTAAAGTACTTGTTTCGACTGTATTATTTGTGTTTCTATGCAACAGGTAGAAAAATGTCATTATCATAATAACCAAACATTTTCTGGTATAAATGTATGGCATAAATATGGTATTTAACTACATACTGATGTGTACTCTGCTTTGCATTAAACCCATTCATTCCCTTTAACTGGCCCAAGGCAAAAACACAAGATTAAATCTGTCATCTGTTCTCCGTTCTGCTTCCATCATATGTTGAGCCAATCACCTGAGCCATAAATGGCATGTGAAATAAGTCATGACAATTCTTAAAGGGGTCATATGATGCAATTTCAAGTTTTTTTTTTTTTTTTTCTTTCTCTTTGGAGTGTTACAGGCTGATTGTGAATAGATAAGATCCCTAAATTTGCAAAGACTAAAGTCTCAAATCCAAAGAGATATTCTTTATAGTTAAGACTTGTCCACGCTCTCCTAAAATGCCTCGTTTAAACACCCCCCACATGTCTACGTCACTATCTGAGAAGATTTGCATAACGCCACCCAAATGTTCACGCAAAAAGAAAGATGGTGTAACTTTTATTCTTGCTGTAGTATTGTTGCCGCCGCCATGATGTGGAGACGCTGTGTGTTTCTTTGTGAAAGCGACACTACTTTGTTTGGTCTTCCAAAAGAGGAAACAACTACAAATCAGTGGTTAAGTTGTATTTACAACACTTTTCCAGAACAGTTCAAAACAAATATTCAGATGTGTTCAGCGCATTTTTTTGGAGGACGAGGACCTTTTCCTGGGAGAGTGACCCTACCATGCCTGGTGTCTGACCTCATGCTGACCACAATAACTGTAGTAGCGCTTTCATATTTAAAGGATTTGCTACTGACTATTCAAACGCGAGTTTTGATCAGTGTAGAGTAACGCTTGTTGTTTGTCGTTTCTCCGATCACAAATGCAGACTGGTTTTATGTTTCGCGGCACGATGCAACACGTAAAAAGATTTATGCGTTGCATAATACATCTGGTCTTGTTTATAGGACACCAAATAAGTTGATTTATAAACATTTATATCATAGTTCTTTGGAGCAATTATGTATTTGTGTAATGGCTGTAATATCTCTTTTTTTTTGTATGATTAAGTATATGCGTTGTAGTAGGCCAATTTTCAGCAAAGGCTGGACAATAAAGTTTAACTAACTAACCTTGAGCCTTTGGCTTTAATATTCAAATGGCAATAAGTTCTTTTACTCTAATTGCAAATGTTGAAACATCTTCAAAAATCAGTTTAAAAGTCATATTATAACATTTAAATCAATCAAACCCATCACTGATGTTAGCAACCTGAAACTGACGTCTGCAGTACATTTGATGGATGACTATAATTAAGTTTGGATGAAAAGTAGTTTTTCACACTGTTTTTGTTTCGAGTCCATAACCAACACACCGGCAGTTTATTCAAAGGATTCCTTAAATGTGTTAACAAAAAGAGACTTGTGTAGTTAAATTGACCGTTCGTGAAATGAAGCCAGTGCTGCCAATATTCCCCCCTTTTTTTTTTTTTTTTTTTTTTTTTTTTTTTTTTTTTTTTTTTTTTTTTTTTAAGGTGTGCGGTTGATGATGGTCTTAAACCTTCACTATATTATGTTCCATGTAAGGTTGTTTTGGGCTGGATTTCCCAGCGAGAAGAGGGTTTGAAAAAAATACTTTTATAGGGAGAAACTCGACAAATTTGGCAGCCTATCTTTATCTGTCAACTCCTCCTGACAGCCTCAAAGGTGAGGAGGAGGTGTTGCTGCTTCCTAACACTGAAAGTATGTGTTGACTGACAACATCAAGTAATACTATTTCTGGCATTTTTACATGCTTGAAACAGCATTTTAAAGTTTGCACATTGGCTTCAATTTATTTATTGGCGGCATAAATGTATTAACACAATTGATCTTGCTTGCTTTCCAAAAGCCTGCAAACACAAGTGCCTTATGAATTAGATGAAATGAAATCAAGAGATGGAGTGATTTACTAAATGCGATGCCAAAACTTTTTTGTACCTCAGGCCTGTATAGCACCGTATTACTACTAAGAGCAGATTCAGCCATAAACGGATAAAAACAGCCTTGTAATTAAAAATGTTTCCTTGATTTATCAGTGAAATGCAGCTTGTTTCCAAGCATCTTTTAGAGCATGCAGTTTCCTGTTTACTTGATTTTAATTTAGTCGGAGAGTAACTGACACTCCACGTCTTGCACCTTTTAAAGGCCTTTTTTATTCCAAAATAATTTGGGCAGAACAGAGGCTGGTTCAAAGTGCAGGGGAGGAGGTGTCGGTTTCAAAGTGAGCACCGCACGATCAATATGTGAGATATGTTAATTCGGTAAAGCTCCGTCCTGTCCTTGATGTTTGCTAGAGTTACAGGCAGGCAGCTGGGACGCCGATGGTGGACAGTGGAAGCGGGATCCTGTGCCAACCCCCTGCAAACGTACCGCGAATCTTCTTCAGCATCGTCCATACAGATTTGCTTTCTTCTTGACAGCTCAGTGTGGAGAGAAGCTATTATGCTGCTTTCAACCTGGCACTGTAGAGAATGGATGCCAGCTTGCCCCAGTCATTTCAAAAGGATGTTTTATAGATGTGTTTTAGAGTTACATGGCTGCCTTCTTAAGTTTCTTAAGTACTTTTAGTTCCCCTGCTAAATTAGTGTACAAACACCAGAGCTTTGGACTCGAGATGGGACGTCTTTATCTCTCCCAGCATGCCACAGTGGAGGCTTTCTTGTCACTAAAAGCTTGTTCTGTAAAGAGTAACACAATGAATGCTTCTTTGAAGGGGCTGTGCTGTGGGTGTAGGGTTGTCTTAGCTAGTCCTCCTACAGCTCATGCCATGACGATCCCATATAGTTCGAGATCAGCAGTCTATCCATGCCGATAGAAAGCTGGAAATTCTTCAGCTTTCATATTCCGTGACATAAATGAAGTGTGAACATGATATAGAGGCACGACTCTGGGAATGCAGACATGAGGGGAATGGTGCTGTCCCTGGTGCAGCATGCTAAGCGCTTGGCAAAGATTGGAGTAATGATAATAATTAGGGCTGGGTGATATGGGCAAAAATTAATATCTCTGTATTTTTTTTTAGCCGATTTGCGATATACGGTGTATATATCTCGGTATTTTCATTTTTGTATATGGATTTAAAAAATCTGTATTTAATATATATATATTTCACTTAATGCCCAATGTTGTCCAACAAAACAATACATATTAAAGGCTATGAAAACAAATAAAGTGAATGTAACCATGTAAGCCTTTATATTATGTGCAAAAAGTGTTAAATCACATTTCATTCTAACATTGCAATCTAAAAACAAAAATAAGGCTTTTAAAGTGGAAGTTAAATTCACTAAACTAAAAAATGAAAATAAATGGAACAAAAGCACAACAAAATTAGTTGTGTTAGGCTATTTTGATTACCCCGTTAGTCACTTTACAGTCAGTGCTATCATAAAATAGACTTACTTGTAGGTTTAAAATTCATATTCATATTTATTGTCCAACTACAAATGTTTTAGTGAAATTTATATTTTAGTCAGAATTCTTGTGTAGACCTTTCACGATAACAACTTCTTGTGCGATATATTGCCCCAGAAATAATTACGATAAGCGATATTATTTGTAATTTTAAAGACCATTTTATGCCCATTTTATATGTTACAGCATAATAATGCAAGAAGGCCTACAACACACTTCCAAATGACAACAAACATAACATTTTTAAGAATATTAAGAACATGGAAATTAAGTATCAAAATATTAAATACCTTAAAAAACCTGAATAAATAGTAAATACTCTTCTGCTCTGTGTTTCACGGAACCCTGGCTGAAAGACGCCATTCCGGACAGCGCGATGAGTCTGCCGGGCTTTTAGCTGTTTAGAGCAGACCGCGACGCAGAATCAACATGGAAATCACGTGGCGGCGGGACATGCTTTACATCAATGAGAGGTGGTGTACAGATTTAACTGTGTTAAAGAAGATGTGCTGTTCGGATCTAGAAGTGCTCTTCATTAATTGCAAGCCGTTCTACTCGCCGCTGGAGTTTTGCTCGTTCATTCTCGTGAGTGTTTACATTCCTCTGCAAGCGCACGTGAGCTCCGCTTTACTGAAACTCGCTGATCTGATCACAGACAAAGAACAACAACACCTGGACTCTGTTATTATCATTCTAGGGGGCTTTAATGAAGCAATTCTCTCCCGTGAACTGCCAAAATACATACAGCACATCACATGTCCCAACAGAGACAGTAATATACTGGACCATTATTACTCCACAATAAAGGATGCATATCACTCCATCCCCAGAGCAGTTTAGGACTCTCTGACCACTGCCTGGTTCATCTTATACCGACCTACAGGCAGAAACTGAAATCAGCTAAACTGTATTAAGGACTGTAAAAAGATGGACTAATGTAGCAGAGCGGGATTTACAAGCCTGCTTAGACTGCACTGTTTGGAGTGTTTTTGAAGCTGCTGCCACTGATCTGGATGAGCTTACAGAGACTGTAACTTCTTATATCAGTTTCTAGACATGTGCATTCCTACCAGGACTCTTTTAACTTACAACAACGACAAACCATGGTTCACTGCAAAACTCAGACAGCTCCGTCAGGCCAAAGAATATGCTCACAGGAAGGGGGATAATGTCGTGTATAAACAGGCTAAATACACACTGTAAAAGGAGATCAGAGTGGCAAAGAGGGATTATTCTGAAAAAATAAGGATTAAATTATCTTCAAGTGACTCAGCATCAGTGTGGAAAAGACTGAAAGAAATCATCAACTACAAGACACCATCCCCAGCACTGTGGAGAATCAACAACTAGCAGACGATCTGAACGAGTTCTACTGGCGGTTTGAAAAAGTACACGCCACACCCGCCCTGAACACCCTGCTCCACACAACCATTCACACCTCCAACAACCCCCCTCTCCCCCACACCTGCAATTCAGATCAGCGAAGAAGAGGTGCGCCAGGTCTTCCGGAAGCAGAAAAGGAGAAAAGCACCAGGCCCAGACTGTGTTACACCTGCCTGTCTGAAATCCTGTGCTGACCAGCTGGCCCCCATCTTCACACAAATCTTCAACAGATCACTGGAGCTGTGCGAAGTCCCTTCATGCTTCAAACGCTCCACTATCATCCCCATCTCAAAGAAATCCAAAATTACAGGACTTTATGACTACAGGCCTGTGGCTCTAACGTATGTGTTCATGAAGTCTTTTGAAAAACTGGTGCAGGCCCACCTGAAGGACATCACTGGACCCTTGCTGGATCCTCTTCAGTTTGCCTACAGAGCAAACAGGTCTGTGGACGATGCAGTCAACATGGGACTGCATTATGTTCTGCAACATCTAGAAAGACCAGGGACTTATGTGATGATCCTGTTTGTGGACTTCAGCTCGGTGTTTAACACTATCTTCCCAAACCTCCTCCTGCCCAAACTAATTCAGCTCTCCGTGCCCACCTCCGTCTTTCAGTGGATCAACAGCTTCCTGACAGACAGGCAGCAGCTAGTGAGGCTGGGAAAATACACATCCAGCACCCGTACGATCAGCACTGGTGCTCCTCAAGGTTGTGTTCTCTCTCCACTGCTCTTCTCCCTCTACACCAACGACTGCACATCTAAAGACCCCTCTGTCAAGCTCCTGAAGTTTGCAGATGACACCACACTCATCGGCCTCATTCAGGATGGTGACGAGTCTGCTTACAGACAGGAGGTTAAAGAGCTGGTTGTCTGGTGCAGTCTTAACAACCTGGCGCTAAACACTCTCAAAATTGTGGAGATGATCGTGGACTTCAGGAAGAACCCCTCTGCACTCCCCCCACTCACCATCATAGACAGCACTGTGACTGCAGTGGAGTCATTCAGGTTCTTGGGCACCACAATCTCTCAGGACCTGAGTGGGACACTCACATTGAGTCCATTGTTAAAAGGCCCAGCAGAGGTTGTACTTCTTTTGCCAGCTGAGGAAGTTCAACCTGCCACAGGAGCTGCTGAAACAGTTCTACTCCGCCATTATTGAATCTGTCCTCTGCACTTCAATAACTGTCTGGTTCAGCTCAGCTACCAAATCTGACCTCAGAAGACTTCAGAGGGTAGTCCGTACTGCTGCGCGAATCATTGGTACAACCCTCCCTTCTCTCCAAGGACTGTACTCGTCCAGAGTGAGCAAAATGGCTGGCAGAATCACTCTGGACCCTTCACATCCAGCACGCTCCCTCTTTGAATTGTTGCCATCTGGTCGACGCTACAGAGTACTGCGCACCAGAGCGGCCAGACACAGGAACAGTTTCTTCGCTCAGGTCATCCATCTCATGAACACTTGACAATAACTGTGGAACACACACTATTTATTCACTCATACACTTATTTATCTAACACACACACTCAGTCTACATTTCAATTTGCACATAATATACCTGTACATACAACTGTCTATTGTTTTATACCTGTACATACAATTGTCGATTTTGTATATTTTTATTCCTTAGTTACTTGTTTTATTTTTCTATTTTTTATTATCTGTGTTTTTTGTTCTTTCACTGTCATTCTGTTATACTGTGGAAGCTTCTGTCACGAAAACCAATTCCTCGTATGTGTAAACATACCTGGCAATAAAACCTCATTCTGTCTTATTCTGAATTCTGTACATAAACATTTTCTAACAAAAATTGCAAAGTAACAAGTAGAAAAAAAGAAAAAGCACAAAGAACTTGAATGGAGATTTTTCCATCGACAGATTTTTTTCCCTGACCTTCTTTTCTCTGTAAATTAAGGGTGCACACTATTTCTGAAAAACACCATCACTACTTAGCAGTCAGATGTCCGTATGCACAAAGGCACGGATCCCAAACAAGACCATATCTGCAGATGAAACTTTTTTTTTTTGTAGAGGCATTTTTTAAATTTGAACTAGCACCTAATGACTACACCACGCTATGTACGAGAAGCTGCAGAATGCACAGGTGCAAGTGGAATGTACAAAACGTGGTGAAAAGTTATTGAGGTCATGTACATATATTGCGCTATAAGTCAATATATTGATTATTGCGACAGGCCTAATCTTGTCCTCCTAATTAATTGAGCTCTGTCTGTTTGGCGCATGCTCGCGGCGGCACTCGTTCACTGAAGTGAAGTTTAGTGGAGAATCCCAAAAGGCTCATGCACTTCTGACAGAAAAATGGAAATATTTCCATGGGTTTCTAACATTTACAGATGGAGAATACACCTGTGAAAAGTAAGTTATGCATTCAGGAAGACCGCACAACTCAAACACATTAAACGGCGCGAGTAGCCTATGTCTCTGTCAGCGGCACACGCAGCCTTTCAGTCAGAGCATATGACGGGCCGAGCCGCTTTAACTAATATGCAAAATTAAACTATAAACTATGTCTTACCAGTTTTTAAAGGCCTTAATATGAAGCTTGTCACATGTTTAGAACAAATTGGATTATGCATTTTCTCCGCAGCAGCTCAGTCTGTGTCCTTTTTCAGATGCGCTCGTATCAAATTACTGTATATCGATATAAACGGTATTGCCTCATATCGAATCGCTTATAAAGAAAATGACGATATATCGTACAAACTCTGTATACCTGGGCCCTACTACAAATACACCGAAGCAAGAAGTAGAAGATGCATATAGCCGGAATACTGTATGTAATACGGTCCATTTAAAGCTCTAAAACTTCACATTCAAGTTTTAAGCGAAAGACAGGAATTGGCGCGAGCACCTTTTTGAGCTGTGTGTGCTCTCCCACCCCACAACACAGACTTTAAGGCAGGTTTCTCTTTATTCTATCACAGGTGGCCGTAATTACCACTGAGCCGACCACTCGTATGCCATTCAAACCTTCTGTTGTTGCAAGCCTCTCTAGAGCTCTGCACACATTTGGAGTTTGAACAAAGATATACATCTTGACACATACATACACTCAGTTTGCTTTTGACATTGTGAAGTAATCATGGGAATGAGGCTGTATTTGGGGCCAGGGCCCTTTAATTTGGAAAGTGTGGAAGATTTGTTAGTTCAGACCTTAGTTCCCAAACATTCTCTCATTTCCTTAAATCTTTTAACTTGACAGATCTGATGTCTTATTTTGTGAGGAAAGAGCACATAAACCACATTTGATCTTCTGTTGTTTCTTTCATAGTGTTCTATTTCAGTGTTTGCACAGCTCTATTGCTTAAAATGCAAAGAATCATAAAAGCAAAGAATGTGTAACGCCAAAGTACGTTTGACAATGTGTGAATTGTTCATGCCAGTTCCACAGTTTGTTGTTGGTTTAAACAGGGGTGTAAAGTACTGGAGTAATTCAACTTCAATAATATACTTATTATTTTGGGGAAATCTGTACTTGACTTATACATTTGAAACAAGACTTGTTACATTTTTAAGAAAAAATGGTAACACTTTATTTTAAGTTGTCCTTCTTACACGTTACGTGTACGTACTATTATAACAACAATAAATTATGCACGCCAAAACCCTAATCCGAACCCTAACCATATAATAAGTACATGCAGTTAATTAACATTACTCAGTACTTAAAAGTATAATTACACTGTAACAAGGACACCTTAAAAAGTGTAACCGAAAATGGTACAACTTTATTTTAGATGTCTTTGTACAGTGCAATTATACTGTACTGCGTCATAATTAATTACCTACATATACTACTATATGATTAGGTTAGTGTGCATGTAATTATCATATAAATTTTTGTTAGTATATTAATTACATTTAACGTGTAACAAGGACAACCTTAAATTAGTGTTATCGCGAAAAAAATTACCTTCCTTGCAATTTTGTTAACAGTCGAAAACAATTTGAAGGCAGTTTCAAATTTCTCGTGCCTAACACTCTCTCTCTCTCTCTCCTCTCTCTCTTCTCTCTCTCTCTCTTCCAGTCTCTCTCTCACTCCACTCACTCACTCACTCACTCACAAACAAACAAACTCACTCACACACACACACACACACAAATCTTTTACATTTTAATTTACATTTCAATTTGATTTTAGGGCTTAAGTGTAATTTTGACAAAGTACCAAGACTTTAATGTAAGTATGATTTCTCTCTTTTTACACCACTGTTTCTACAGCATACCATAAGGTTTTTTTTTTATTCAGTGAAGAGAGATTGTTTTATTTATTTTTCTAATGTATATTTAATAGCACAAATTGCCAAGGTAGGACACCTGCCAGGACTTGCTTGACTTTTTCCCTTTCATAATGTGAATTCAGCTGGTAGTCATAAAAGCCCTGAGGGTCGACACAGTCTCAGCCAGAGTCTTTGCTCTTCCTTCTGCTCTGCTCCGGTAATCCTTAAAAGAGAAAGGGAAACACTTAATGCAGGGTCAGTCCTCAGCTCCAGGAAAGAAGGCCTCTCTAAATCTGCCTGAGTCTCCACAGCTGAAGAACTGATTCAGGAGTGGGATTGTTAGGGATTGTGCCAAAGCAGGAATGACTGTAGGTGATCAAGCTGACTCAGAAGTTGACTTTATGGAGCAGGTCAGCATTGGAGCCGCTGGAGCAAATTGGAGAATGTACTAAACAGTACTTTTTACCTTCTGGAAAACTCTATATGGTTTATATACAGTGGGTATGGAAAGTATTAAGACCCCCTTAAATTTTTCACTCTTGGTTATATTGCAGCCATTTGCTAAAATCATTTAAGTAAATTTTTTTCCTCATTAATGTACACACGCACCCCATATGACAGAAAAACACAGAATTGTTGACATTTTTGCAGATTTATTAAAAAAGAAAAACTGAAATATCACATGGTCCTAAGTATTCAGACCCTTTGCTGTGACACTCATATATTTAACTCAGGTGCTGTCCATTTCTTCTGATCATCCTTGAGATGGTTCTACACCTTCATTTGAGTCCAGCTGTGTTTAATTATACTGATTGGACTTGATTAGGAAAGCCACACACTGTCTATATAAGACCTTACAGCTCACTGTGCATGTCAGAGCAAATGAGAATCATTAGTTCAAAGGAACTGCCTGAAGAGCTCAGATACAGAATTGTGGCAAGGCACAGATCTTGCCAAGGTTACAAAAAAATTTCTGCTGCACTTAAGGTTCCTAAGAGCACAGTGGCCTCCATAATCCTTAAATGGAAGATGTTTGGGACGACCAGAACCCTTCCTAGAGCTGGCCGTCCGGCCAAACTGAGCTATCGGGGGAGAAGAGCCTTGGTGAGAGAGGTACAGAAGAACCCAAAGATCACTGTGGCTGAGCTCCAGAGATGCATTCGGGAGATGGGAGAAAGTTGTAGAAGTCAACCATCACTGCAGCCCTCCACCTGTCGGGGCTTTATGGCAGAGTGGCCTCTCCTCAGTGCAAGACACATGAAAGCCCGCATTGGAGTTTGCTAAAAAACACCTGAAGACTCCAAGATGGTGAGAAATAAGATTCTCTGGTCTGATGAGACCAAGATAGAACTTTTTGGCCTTAATTCTAAGCGGTATGTGTGGAGAAAACCAGGCACTGCTCATCACCTGTCCAACAGTGAAGCATGGTAGTGGCAGCATCATGCTGTGGGGGTGTTTTTCAGCTGCATGGACAGGACGACTGGTTGCAATCGAGGGGGAAGATGAATGCGGCCAAGTACAGGGATATCTAGTACCAAGTACTTTCTCCAGAGTGCTCAGGACCTCAGACTTTGCCGAAGGTTTACCTTCCAACAAGACTGACCCTAAGCACACAGCTAAAATAACGAAGGAGTGGCTTGACAACAACTCTGTGACTGTTCTTGAATGGCCCAGCCAGAGCCCTGACTTAAACCCAATTGAGCATCTCTGGAGAGACCTAAAAATGGCTGTCCACCAACGTTTACCATCCAACCTGACAGAACTGGAGAGGATCTGCAAGGAGGAATGGCAGAGTATCCCCAAATCCAGGTGTTAAAAACTTGTTTCATCTTTCCCAAAAAGACTCATGGCTGTATTAGATCAAAAGGTGCTTCTACTAAATACTGAGCAAAGGTCTGAATACTTAGGACCATGTGATTATTTCAGTTTTTCTTTTTTAATAAAATGTCAACAATTCTGTGTTTTTCCTGTCAATATGGGGTGCTGTGTGTACAATAATGAGGAAAAAAAATTAACTTAAATGATTTTAGCAAATGGCTGCAATATAACAAAGAGTGAAAAATTTAAGGGGGTCTGAATACTTTCGTACCCACTGTATATACATTTTTTTACACACTTTAGAGTAGCTATCTGGGTCAGATATATATATAATTATCATATATATAAATATATATATATATCCATAATAATATATATATAAACTGGGCTCAGGATTGTTCACAACTAATTTTACAGGATTACAATGACATATTCAAAATAAACCCTTGTATGTGTATTAAGAAATTTAATCGATTAAATTTTGATTTCATGTTGACTTTGTGTTCTTGCATAAATGCTAGCCTACAGCCATCATATGGCCATCTATGACAACCCGAACATCAGTCATTCATGATCTTCAAATGAAAAAATCCATGTTCAGCTAATGTTGGTGGAACCATTTCTCTCATATAAAAACAGCGATGTTTAGGCCAGGTCACAGTTTTTCATATTGTGAAACATTCACAAGCATGGTTCTTCTATTCCCAAATATGCAGTGGCCAAAAGATACATTGGTGCGATCAAACATAAATATGCTCGGCAGGCAGTTAATCTGTCAACTTCTTAGTGTTATTCATTCTCGGGTTAGTCTGTAGTCAGTAAAGTAGTAACGTCTCTGCTGTGACCATGGCCCATAAATTTTCACAGTTTAGAGCTGGCTGTTAATATAGAGCTGTGTAGCAGTAGAGTTGGTAATGGTTTCCATAAGCCAGTGCTGGAATGCACTAAATCAAAGCCAAGGTAACAGCTAAAAGCAAGATCCCCATTTTGTCTCCTGTTGAGGTTTCACTCATGAGGATTGTCTCCAAACCATCTCCAGTTTCACAGCCAACTTCACCATAGACGTAGAGGATGACAGCATAATTAGCATGTGTTCAGAAACACTGTTTTGCTTTGAGCGAAGGTGGTTGCTTTGCTTCTAGAAAAACATGAGGCAATTGTTCAACTTCATCAATGTAACCATTTGACAGCACTGGAGGTCATAAGCAGAACATTCAAGTGCAATAAATCTTGGACACCAGAGGCTTTTTGCTGCCCCTGACGGATGTGGCACAGCCAAGTTGGACGTTTCATGCTTAGCGAGGGACCAGTGGCCTTGCCAAAATCTACAGAAACTCCTAAGCCTTGCCAGGGAGTAAAAGAGGGTACCTGGTCTGCAACTTCACCAATGAACATTACAAGAAGACCACAAACCTGGTGAAAACCCAGTGGAACGGAAACTCTGTGCTCAGATTTCCTACGGAAAATGGCATGTTTTCTACTGCCGTCTCCACTGCAGACATAAAAGCAAACAAACTGAAGGGTTATGCAAACATCTCAGTCATACTGAGCTTGTTCGAAATTATGAACACACCTAGATGGTCGATGTGTGAAATGCGGCACACTGTGGTTGTGTCACTTTGCCTTAATGAAAGGGAAACAGGAGTTTGTTTGGTTTAGAAACCTGACAACCCTCATCCTTCCAAGATTTGTTGACTTTCCATGAATCAAGCTTGGTTTTTCCTCAGACACCTTTATAGTCAGTGTGAAGTCTTGAAGTATGTGTGCATGTTTAATGAACTCACAAAGTACTATATATGTTATGGAAGTTCTGGGTGTTTTTTTTGACATGATGCAAGCTACATTTATAAATTATATTAAAATGACAAACCTAGGTGTAATTCTGAAACTGCAGTGAAGTTGCCAATGAAAATGAATGCTTGATGGTTGCAATGAGCGTGAGCTCGACATGAACAAAAGAGCTATATGTAGAGTGACCATACTTGAGGGACTCAGTGAAGGGTAAGAGCCATAGTAATTAAGGTGTTAGCCCAGCAATGAGCTTTTTTCCTTTGCCCGAACTGGAACCTCTCCTGCAGGAGTGTTAAACTGTGTACATTCTCAGATCAAACCACCCCGCCGACAGCTTCAAAGAGCTGACAGGCCAGAAAATGCCAGTCATGTGATGAACGGATGAGCAGGGGCTGAAACTAGAGCAGAAAGGCCACAGATTTCCAACCATAGTTTTCACTCTTCTGACTTTAGATATTTGCCTTGAATTTTGAATGTATCTTCTCAGACTAAAAGGTTCAAATGCGGAATTGTGATTTAAGATCTTACTGAATTGCATCATCAAATGCACAAATGAATCATCAACCAAAAATCCTTTTGGCTTTTCTCAATTTTCAAAGATCTTTTTTTTTTTTGTTCCTCAAATATAATGTAACATCTTCAGCTTTTGTAACTGAAAAACCTTAATTTAAAATACTTTTATTAACTAGTAGTTAATGTCTGTACAGCTTTGTGAATTTTAACATTTGTAAACTCTGTGAGACCATATCGGGGTCACTTTTAGGCCCAAAACATACTAAATGAATTTGAACATGCATTCTGCATGTTGTTGTGTCTTGAAATGTCAACAGTTTGAAAATAATATTTTTTTTATAATGGCTTGTATAAACAAAATTATAAAGCTAGTTAACTTGAATAAGAACACATCCAGATTAATGACAGAGACATCTTTAGGACACTCTATCACCCCCTGAGGTGTGTTACCACCCTTGTAACGCAAGAGCACAGAATCTAGCAAGGCTTTGCGTACTTGAGTAAACTATGTTTCTGGTCTAATTCTGAAACACTCAAGCTCTGAAATGCAGTGGTATTTGAAGGCTCTTAGCTACAGTATCATTTTTGCTCTCTAGTCAGCTGATCAGGAGATAGTAATAGTATTTTTGTTGGTTTAGGTGGTGAAGGATTGCAGTGATTTGTCCGAAAAATTACTGTAATGCTAATGAACACAAATATGTGTGGCAATCTCAGAGCATGTGGTTATTTTGATATGTAAATACGCTTCTCTTTCTCTCTCTAGATGACTCCAGTGCTAGGAGGGAAGGTGCCAGACCAGCTGGTGAAACCGAGTACTCCACTGACCTGACGGGAAAACTGGGTAAGGTGCTACAGTTCTCTGATCCCCTTTGATCTCCTTCATTCCTGGTATTTATAATTGCTGCCCAGAAAGTCACTGAAAATATGCAGTGCAGCTGCCAAGATGTTTCATAAGCTGCTTTTCATGAAATGCAACTTTTAGTTTTACATTGTATTAGAGTTTAAAGAGAAAAAAAATAGAACTTTCAGAAACATTTAGACATAGTAAATATAGCATAGCATAGCAATGTAGTATAGCGGTAACATTAGTTGTAGCTTAAAGGCCTTAGTTCACACTATTCACACCAAAATACGATCATATAAACCAAGAGGAGACTGGTTTCCTTTGCTAAAGTAAGGAAACTTTGCTTCCTTTGCTCCTGTTAACAAACGTTGGTTTTCACAAGGCTCACCGGCACATGCGCAACGCTGAACTTATACGTCATCAGCCCAGAGCTGCTTCCATGTACAACTGTTGGCGCAAGCTACATTAAAGTGATTATTACGTTTTGAATATGGATATTTTTCTTACAAAAACTCATCGATTCGCTACAGGAGGCCTTTGTTCACCCCCCGGAGCCGTGTGAGACACTTTGTTTCTTTTTTATGGATGGGTGCTTTTTATTTAACTTCTTTTGGACTGATGCATGCAACACCCGCTGAGTGGCATTAAACAGCTTGAAAGATCAAAGACAATTTTTAATAACTCCGACTGGATTCGTCTGAAAGAAGAAAGTCATATACACCTAGCATGACTTGATAGGTGAGTAATTTATGGGCTAATTTTAATTTTTGGGTGAACTAACCCTTTAACAGCACTGCCATTTTGTTGTATTACTGTAACGATGACATTTATTGTAGCATATTTGTTTATATTAGTGTTGAATCTTGTAGCATAGTGGTGCTGCCGTTTTATTGTAGCATAGTAGTGATGACATTTATTGAGGTATAGCAGGGCTGTTGTTTTGTAGTGTAGCTGTGACGTTCATTGTAGCATAGAAGCGCTGCTGTTTTGTTGTAATATAGCAGCGCTGCTGTTTTGTTGTAGTATAGTAGCGATGACGTTTATTGTAGCATAGCAGTGCTGCTGTTTTGTTGTAGTATAGTAGCGATGACATGTATTGTAGCATTAATGCGCTGCTGTTTTGTTGTAGTATAGTAGCGATGACGTTTATTGTAGCATAGCAGCGCTGCTGTTTTGTTGTAGTATGGTAGCTGTGGCATTTATTGTAGCATAGAAGCACTGCTTTTTTGTTGTAGTATAGTAGCGATGATGTTTATTGTAGCATAGCAGCGCTGCTGTTTTGTTGTAGCATAGTAGCTGTGGCATTTATTGTAGCATAGCAGCGCTGCTGTTTTGTTGTAGTATAGTAGTGATGACGTTTATTGTAGCATAGCAGTGCTGCTGTTTTGTTGTAGTATAGTAGCGATGACGTTTATTGTAGCATAGCAGTGCTGCTGTTTTGTTGTAGTATAGTAGCGATGACACTTATTGTAGCATAGAAGCGCTGCTGTTTTGTTGTAGTATAGTAGCGATGACGTTTATTGTAGCATAGCAGTGCTGCTGTTTTGTTGTAGTATAGTAGCGATGACATGTATTGTAGCATTAATGCGCTGCTGTTTTGTTGTAGTATAGTAGCGATGATGTTTATTGTAGCATAGCAGCGCTGCTGCTGTTTTGTTGTAGTATAGTAGCTGTGATATTTATTGTAGCATAACAGTGCTGCTGTTTTGTGGTAGTATAGTAGTAGTAAAATTTGTTGTAGCCTAATGGTGCTGCCGTTTTGTCATAGTATAGAAGTGAAGGCATTTATCGCAACATACTAGCAATGCTATTTTTTTGTAGTACAGTAGTGGTGATATTTTGTTGTAGCATAGTGGTGCTGCCATTTTGTTGTAGTATAGCAGTGGTGGCATTTGTTGTAGCCTAGCAGTGCTGTCGTTTTGTTGTTGTACACTAGCCATGACATTTGTTGTAGCATAACAGCGCTGCCATTTTGCTTTAGTATAGTAGCGGTGCCAATTATTATTTTTTTTGTAGCATAGCAGCCCTGGCGTTTTTTTGTAGTGCACTGTAGTAGCACTGCTGTTCTGATATAATATAGTACTCAAAGTGTCTTAGTCTTACACAATATGACAGCATGCTGTGTCCCGAATGAGCATTGGTGATCCACATTTGGAAAAACATGTGGCCAACTGAATGGAAACTGAGCCTGTCATAGAGCATTTGGACAGCACGTACAGTTCATTACCCCTGTATTTCCCCATCAAACCCCCATCTCCAGCCGGCACACATGTGGCTGTATCTTCCAAGATACTGACAGGTAGCCCTGTGGTCTGGGATTGGACAGTCCCCACAATATTTCCTGTGACTCACTCACTACACCCTGAAGTCACACACTCCTACCTCTAGAGCCCAGTGTTTGCTTTGGTAATTGCATTTGACAAGCCAAAGAGCAGGCTATTTATGTGAAGTGTGATGGGGGGAAGCATTCCATTCCCCTCCGACAGCTGCCCTCTGATTTGATATCGGAGCACCGCTAAACTCGGCGGTGTTCAAAGAGGGCCTGACCTGCTTGTTTTTGTACTGTGTAGCATAGCAGTTGTGATGGGAGATGCTTAGTGGGAGATGCTTAGTTCACTAGTGTATTTGCTTTTGGGGTGTTGCTTTTGCTGTGAGCGGTAACAGTCAGCAGGGAACTATAGAATGAAACTACAGAGGAGCTGCTGTTTGCTTTGTCTGATTGCATTCATGGTGTGGTGCTTTACTCAGTAAATTTGCCCACACAAGAACTTCATGTCCACTCCTTTATGCTTTATTTTTCTTGTAATGTTAGTGGTGTTGAGTAACTTCTGATGATGAATCAGTCTTCCATCTTTCTCCCTTCATTTATTTAAGCTCTTAAAAGCAGTAGTCATGATCATTGTATTATTCAGATTTCAAAATGTAATTTAAATTGCACAAATGTCATAACGATTATTTCACTAATAAACTAGTATAAACTAGTATAAACTAAAATTTCACCCCAAAATCAAAAATTTAGCCTATTTTGAGGACATTAAAATGGATTCCACATGTTTTGTTTTTAAATGAGACACTATATTCATTACCCCAAATTCTCATTACTGTGATGTCAAGTCGTCACCTTTATTTCTCTAGTGCAAATCATTTTTTGACACAAACATGCTTTTCACATTCACATCTAAATGCCTTACTAAAGTAGGCTGTAAACCTGCGAAAACGTTTTAAGATGTATTTCAAAAAAGAAAGGTGCTGTCTAACATTTTCTTTCCTTTTGTCTTTCTTTGTAGTGCGGCCCCGCTTCACGCAGCCGGCCAAAATGAGAAAGCGTGTGATCGCCCGGCCAGTGGGGAGCTCAGTAAGGCTCAAGTGCACCGCAAGCGGCAACCCCAGACCTGACATCGTCTGGCTGAAAGACAGCAGGCCTCTGACGCCCGAGGAGGTGGGCGAGGTCCGAAAGAAGAAGTGGACTCTCAGCCTGAAGAATCTTACACCTGAGCACAGCGGCAAGTACACGTGTCATGTGTCCAACCGTGCCGGGGAGATCAACGCCACCTATAAAGTGGAAGTCATCCGTGAGTCATCCACCTCGTCTCTTTGATGTTTTCCTGGAATGCGATGGAGCTGTTGATGACTCGTATAGTGTAGACTGAAAGAATGAACATGCAGCAACAGTTTAACATTTTCTCTCGTTGCTGGATGCTTTCAATGGATATTAAAAGCTGTCTGGCATGCTGTCAGAACTTAGGAAGAATTGACCCAATCATTCCTAACAAACAACATTAGCATTATTTATTAGCAGCACTAACACACTTCAGCCCCAGCCAAACTGTCTCAATCAGTTAATGGCTTATTATTATTTATGCATGATAAAAAAACAACAACTGATATTTAAATTTTATATTACTAGCAGTATTATTAAATCAACACATAAATAGCTTGCTATGTATACAGTTTAATGGCAGCCAATTTATCCCATTAATTTTGCTTCCCAAGTTAATTTGCTGCATTTGCTAACTTTACAACCACATCCTAACGGGGAGAAGTGCATTAATCTTGCTCTCAGTAGAGTCATATGTGACATTTTTTTCCTAACTCAAAATAGCCTAAAACTATTTTAGGACACAAAATAGAAAAACAATCTGTGCATTATAGACCCGTAATTGTGTTAAATACTGATTAGTAAATAAAATTGTCCTTATTTCATTACAGAGCGCACAAATTCCAAGCCCATCTTGACTGGGACTCATCCAGTAAACACTACAGTAGACTACGGTGGCACCACATCTTTCCAGTGTAAAGTACGCAGTGATGTCAAGCCGGTTATCCAGTGGCTAAAGAGGGTCGAACCAGGTGGTGAGAGCAAGTACAACTCCACCATTGAGGTCGGAGACCATCACTTCGTTGTGTTGCCCACGGGTGACGTGTGGTCACGACCAGATGGCTCCTATTTGAACAAGCTACTTATCACTCGAGCCAAGGAGGAGGACGCTGGCATGTACATCTGCCTTGGAGCCAATACCATGGGTTACAGCTTCCGCAGTGCCTTTCTTACTGTTCTGCCCGGTCAGTTTAATCCTCTGCATTTTTATTTTTCCTTGAAGTCCACTAATAATAGGCTATTTAGTCAAGGTTTCTTGCTCCAAACAATCATACTTTTTCATGCTGTTTTACTGTTGTAGCTACAGTAGTGAAAAAGCATCAACAAACATATACTATGATTAAAAAGGTTGGGGTCGGTAAGGGTTTTCTTTAATGTTTTTGAAGAAGTCTCTTATGCTCATCAAGGTTGTATTTATTTGATCTAAAATACAGTAATATTGTGAAATATTATTACAGTTTGGGATAACTGTTGTCTATTTGAGTATATTTTAAAATGTAATTTATTCCTGTGATGGCAAAGCTGAATGTTCAGCTCTTCAGTGTCACGTGATCCTTTCGGAAATCATTCTAATATGCTGATTTGGTGCTCAGGAAACAATTATTATTATTATTATCATCATCAATGTTGAAACCATGATACATTTTGTTTTTTTCAATTTTTTTCTTCAGATTTTTGGGAATGACAGAACATCAGAAACCAGCATTTTGAAATGTAAATCTTTTGTAACATTATAAATATGTTTACTGTCACTTTTGATCAATTTAATGTACTCTTGCTGAGCAAAAGTACACTGTCCTCGCCAAAAAAAAAAAAAAAAAAATCTTAATGACGCCAAACTTTTGAACAGTAGTATAAATAAACAGTATCTAAATGAAAGGCAGATATATGTTAGGGCTAGGAAAAAAAAACAGATTAATTAGTAGCGATAATTACTATCTAATTGAAGTATCAGCATCATTTTAATTTTGCTTTAATTTTGGCGATACTGCTTGATATTAAATGAGGTTAGAGACAACAAGATAAATATTTATTTTTATTATTAGCAGTAGTATAGTAGTATTTAACAGTATAACATAATGAATTGATTAATATGCTTAAAAAAAATATCGTATAATCAATATATTATTGAAAAGATATTTCCTTTATTTTGATTCAACATTAATTTGACTAAAAAATTACCCTAACCCTAAGTATAACTACAATAAATCACAGAAATCTGACACTTTGTTTAAACTGAATTTTTCAATTGATTTACAGTCCTGATGCAAATTATGTAAATGATTTGTGTTATGATTGGCTAACCTTCACATACTGATGTAGTCCTGCTGGGTAAATAAAGTGCTAAATACTGGATTAGCATGTAGATGTGGGCAGTTGTGTTGGTGTGCTCATGCTATCATACAGTACCATGACAATTTCTGAATTTTTGCATTTGTTTCTAGCCTGAATGTCCCATCTGATACTCTTCCTCATTATAAAGAAATTCAACCATGTCAAATAATGTGACACTGATCAATCTGTCAGTTGTTGTTCTTTATATTGTGCTTTTCTCGTCTCCGTCTTCATCCAGACCCAAAGCCTCCATTCTCCCCGATTCCGTCGGTTCTGCCTCCCAGCCTTCCCTGGCCCGTCATCATCGGCATCCCCGCGGGAGTGGTCTTCATTTTGGGCACCGTCCTGCTCTGGTTCTGCCAGTCCAGGAAGCACTGTTCCTCAGGAGCCATAATCTCAGGCCAGACTTTACCAAACGGCCACCGACAGCCACCCAGAGACCAGGCGCGGGCGGCTGCCGAGAAAGACTGCATCGGCTCCGTCACCTACGAGGAGTATTTGGCTCAGCAGCAACAACAGCAGCTTCTGCTGGCCCAAGCTGCTCCCAAAGTCTACCCAAAGATCTATCCAGACATTCACACACATACCCACTCGCACGTGGACGGCAAAATTCACCAGCACCAACACATCCACTACCAATGTTAGCCTTCATACTTACAGTACACTGGTTCATTCTTCAAAGATCTCCTCAGTCACTGACGCAACATTTTGTCAGCAAAATAAGGCTGCATGTTGGCCAGGATGGGCAAGGGCTTCCTCAAACACACATTTCTGCTCAAAATCCAGAGAATGGAAAGACCGTTGAGCCACGTTGAGCCGTTGGTGCAGTCTAACCAGTCCCTCGCTCTGAATTCCGCAAGCATAAAGACATTATGAACAGTGGGGCAAAGCTAACGAACAAATGACAATATTTGAGTCTGTTTTGAAATGGAGAAAGGATTCACAGAAACATTGCTGACAGCAAACACTTTTGTAGGTTTGTATGGGACAAAAGTATTGTCTCTTCAATCTGCTTTCAAACTGTGATTCGAAGGAGCGAACTGATGCTACGATATTTTTATACGATTTTTTTCATAAACCCATTTGACTAATTTTGTGGATGGGGCCAAAAGGATTTTTTGGATTAGCACCAAATCTCAGTGAAACGTTCGTTTGCATGCATAAGAAAATTGTTTGCAGATATTGAGAGATAACGTTACAGTTTATTTCCTGTAACCGTTTATATCCTTTAAGACTGATTGAATACATGAGAGTGTATATGTTCGTGTTGTTTTTGCTGGTATGGTCTACCTTGTTTCAACTTTAAGAAATGGTGTAGGTTCAGTCTAGTTTTCTGTCTAACTGTATCTTTAATGGAAAAAGAGAATATCCTTGAGCTCTAGTTATATCATATCTAAAGATATGATGAGATTGTGGCATTGTACGTTCTAGCAAGGGTTCCTTGTGTTTTCATGAACTTTGTGCTTTTATTTTCAGGGGCTGCTCTGAATAACCTGAGGTACCGCAATCCCATAGTTTCTCTATGGCCTTGTTTTTTTTTCATTTTTGTGAAAGGGGGGTTGTATTTTCATAAGCTTGACCACTATAGTGAAGACTGTGTAAAATGCCTTTGACTGCTCATGTAATGGCTCCCATTTAATATTTACAGAAGTGAGTCAGAGTTTCAAAAACAAACATTAGACCGAAACTCATTGTCCTTGCATGTGTTTACCGTGATGTTCATGGTAAAAGTTCAATGCTGAAAGGACTGCGGGAATACAGCAATGCACTTAACCCAGACATCTGCTTGCTACTTCAGCATAAAAATTCATTTGAAATTCATTGCCTGTTATTTTAAGAAAGTCAGCCAAAAGAGGAAGCCTTGTAAAACGTTAGCGATTCTAAAATAGTTAATTTATTTGTAAGCAATGTTTTGCTGGTTTGAATTGGGCATTATCTACGTAGATGTTTTAAACAAATATGAGTATACATAGCATTATCATCCCTTAGCCGCAGTGTAAGCTATGTAGCATATATCAAGTGTTAAATATTTATGTGCTGTTGTAAAAATAACACCACCGTTCTAATTCGTTATCTCTGTATGGACAATCTTGTACAGTCTGGCCTGTTTTCATGTTAAAAAAATATATGTTTGTCACATTGAAACATTAAAATCATTTTATAATTGTAATAAAATGATAAAGCTCTTGTTCACCAGGTATGAAATTGTGTTGTCATTTTCTATTAATGTCATGAAAATATCTGCTGTTTCAAATCTTTATACCATAAAATGTGTCCAATTTTATACCTACTGCTTGAAGTGACACAATTTTATTAGAACCTTAAAAATAAGGTTAAAAATTTGCTATCAGCTATATTAAATTACACTGACCACAAGAGCCACAACATTAAAACCACCAGCCTAATATTGTGTACACTCTTAAAAATAAAGGTGCTTCACGATGCCATAGAAGAACCGTTTTGTCTAAATGGTTCCATAAAGAACCTTAAACATCTGAAGAACCTTTTTGTTTCACAAAAGGTTCTTTGGGGCGAAAGAAGGTTCTTCAGATTATAAAAAAGTAAGAAAGAGATGGATCTTTAAAGAACCTTTGACTGAATGGTTCTTTGTGGAACCAAAAATGGTTCTTCTATGGCATCGCTCGAAGAACCTTTTGAAAGCACCTTTATTTTTAAGAGTGTAGGTTCCAAAACAGCTCTGATGCGTTGAGGTCTGGACTCCACAAGACCTCTGAACGTGTCCGTTCCACGAATCTGTGGACATTAGCAGCAGGTCAAGTTGCAAAGTGGGGTCTCCATGGATCGAATTTGTTGGTCCAGCACCTCCAACAGATGCTCTCAATCGGATTGAGATCTGGGAAATTTGGGGGCCAAGGCAACACCTCACACCATTCTTGAACAATTCTTGCAGTGTGCGTTTTCCGCTGAAAGAGACCACTGCAGGGAATATCAGCAAAACACCATTGCCATGAAGGGATGTACATGGTCTGTAACAATCCGTAGGTGGTATAAATGCCTGAACACAAGGTTCCCTAGCAGAAAATTGTCCAGAGTGTAACATGGCCTGCCCCCATAGTGCATCCTGCTGCCATCTCTTCCCCAGGTAAACACATACACACCCGGCCATCCACCTGATCTAAAAGAAAATGTGATTCATCAAACCAGGCAGCCTTCTTCCATTGCTCCATGGTTCAGTTCTCACCCTCACATGCCCACTGTAGAAGTTTTCGGCGGTGGACAGGGGTCATCGTGGGTCTGTGGCTATGCAGCCCCATACACAGCAAACTGTGATGTACTGTGTGTTCTGACACTTTTCTATCATGGCCAGAGTTAAGTTTTTCAGCCATTTGAGCTATAGTACCTCTTCTGAGTGATATATAGCTTTGTGCTGCCTAATATATCACAACATTGACAGTTATACTTAAACCTACTGCATAAAAAAGGCATTATTAAAATTGTTAAATATACAATTTTACACTATACAAACACACAACAACAACCAAAGAGAGAAATACATTGTACAACTTGAATATAATGTAACTACACTGCTGTTCCAAAATTTGGGGTCAGTATGATGTTTTTGAAAAGTCTCAATTCTCACCACAGCTGCATTTATTTTGATCAAAAATACAGAGAAACAGTAATATTGTGAAATGTTATTACTATTTAAAACAACTGTTTTGTTTGTGAATAGATGTTACAATTTAATCTCTTCCTGTGATGGCAAATCTTAACTTTCAAGTGTCACGTGATCCTTCAGAAATCATTGTAATATGCCGATTTGGTGCTCAATAAACATTTCTTATTAATGTTGAAAAACATTTTTTTTTTTGTGGAGTATGTAATACATGATGAAAAAAACTGCATTTCAGTGTAACATTATAAATGCTTTTACTGACATTTTTGAATTAAATGCATCCTTGCTGATTAAAGTAGCATATTAATTTATTTCAATCAATCAATCAATCAATCAATAAAAGCTTTACTGACCTCAAACTTTTGAAAGGTAGTATAAAAATGCTTTATGGTTTTAAAATGCCATTATGTTCGTTAGTGTTTAAATGTTTTTTTTTTTAATTTATTGTCACAATGGATTTATATTTTAATTTCTTAAACTCTGTGTGTGTCTAACTGATACAGTAGCTTAAAACTTTTTGTGCTACTGTATCATTTATAATAAAATTTAAAAAAGTGTTTTATTTAAAAATGCGTTCTTTTACTTGCAGTTTATTTCATCTAAGCCTGTGGCTGCAAGTCAGTAGTTTACTGTAAAATCTGAAAATAAAGCAATGGCAGTCAAATTTACTAAACCAAATTTACAACTAAAGTTTATTTCACTCAAATATTAGCGGAAGTTCATTGCATTTAGCAGAAAAGAGTTCTGTGAACTCGAAGACAGATCAGGGGAGTAAATGATGAACTGAAGGGGTTATTTTCTGCACAAGATTAATGTAGGGGAGATCTGTTAGTGTTTAATGTTACGTTATGTTCGGATTTGTACTGTTTCTGTTGTCTGTGTTTTGCGGGTTATCATAATGCTGAAGAACGTGAGTTTAAGTCAAGGATGAGTAAAGAAACACTGATGTTTTATTTGAAGAAATATTCTGTTTTAGTGGCAATAAGTTACTGTAAAGGCAAGTTTTTTAACAGCATACTAATTCATTTTTATAAAAAGATTATAATGTATTATGAATTCCTTTCGCATTTGCATTAATTGCATTATATATTGGCGTAATACTGTATTTCTAAAAACAGTCATCTACATTTGAGAGATTTGTGTTAAATTGGTGTTTCTAGTTAATTGTTAAATTGTTTTTTTTTTTTATATTCTGCTTTAGTGTTTAGGTCAAAAAATAAATAAATTCACGGTACAATCATACTCCCATTATTAACAAAGTATAAATATTAGTTTTTAAAATTAAATTACATTTGGCTAATAAAGACAATGGGTTTGCAATGCAATAAGTTGTACTTGTTTTGCTGTTTTGCTTTACAGTTGTGCTGTGTTTTTACAGTATAATTGTAGTTGGTGATTTACAATACTTTTGTTAATTTACAGTCTTACTGGCAACACTGTAAACAGCTATCAGTTGACTTTACTTAAAGGGGTCATATGATGCTGCTAAAAAGAACATTATTTGGTGTAATGAAATGTTTATGCAGTTTAAGGTTAAAAACACATTATTTTCCACATACCGTATATTATTGTTTCTCCTCTATGCCCCGCCTTTCTGAAACGCGTCGATTTTTATAAAGCTCATCAGTCTGAAAAGCGAGGTGTGCTCTGATTGGCCAGCTATCCAGTGCGTTGTGATTGGCCGAATTCCTCAAGCGTGTGACGGAAATGTTACGCCCCTACCATACTGGGATGCCCTGTCTCGGCCGGAGCCACGAGACTAAAACATTAAAACCTATTATAAACGAGGCATTCATTGCATCCATTGGGGACATACACTGAACAAAATTATAAACGCAAGCACTTTTGTTTTTGCCCCCATTTTTTATGAGCTGAACTCAGAGATCTAAGATTTTTTCTATGTACACATAAGGCCTATTTCTCTCAAATATTGTTAAAAAAATCTGCCTAAATCTGTGTTAGTGAGCACCGTCTCCTTTGCCGAGATAATCCATCCACCTCACAGGTGTGGCATATCAAGATGCTGATTAGACAGCATGATTATTGCACAGGTGTGCCTTAGGCTGGCCACAATAAAAGGCCACTCTAAAATGTGCAGTTTTATCACACTGCACAATGCCACAATGCCACAGATGTCGCAAGTTTAAATTGGCATGCTGACTGCAGGAATGTACACCAGAGCTGTTGCCCATGAATTGAATGTTCATTTTAGCTACATAAGCCGTCTCCAAGGCGTTTTCAGAGATTTGGCAGTACTCCAACCGGCCCTTCAACCGCAGACTCCCGTGTACCACACTAGACCAGGACCTCCAGAAACTCCATTCCTCCAGCATCTTCACCTCCAAGATCGTCTTGAGACCAGCCACCCGGACAGTTGCTGCAGCAATCGGTTTGCATAACCAAAGACTTTCTGCACAAACTGTCATAAAGTGTCTCAGGGAAGCTCATCTGCATGCTCGTCGTCCTCATCGGTGTCTCGACCTGACTGCAGTTCGTCGTCGTAACAAACTTGAGTGGGCAAATGCTCACATTCGTTGGCGTCTGGCACTTTGGAGAGGTTTTCTCTTCACGGATGAATCCCGGCTTTCACTGTACAGGGCAGATGGCAGACAGCGTGTATGGCGTCGTGTGGGTGAGCGGTTTGCTGATGTCAACATTGTGGATCAAGTGGCCCATGGTGGCGGTGGGGTTATGGTATGGGCAGCCTTTTTGGAAGGCCAAACAAAGTAGTTTTGCTTTCACAACGAAACACAGCGTCACACACGGCGGCCTACAGTGAGCAGAGGTGGCGGATTCGACGAAGGAGCGGCCGGCGGGCTTGCGGCAACCACACGTGACGACCCAGGGCTGGGCTCCGCTTCGTCCATTGTAAGCCGATCCGGTGATCCACAGCGCGAAGTTGTTGTATTTCCTCAACGACCAGCAAGGATCAGCTCTAGGCATGTCGAAGCAGATATGGTCCTCTGAAAAAAGTTATCGCCTTCTTTCTTTGCGTGAACATTTGGGCGGCATTATGCAAATCTTCCCACATAGTGACGTAGACATGTGGGGGTGTGTTAGAATGAGGCGTTTTAGGGGGGTGTGGCTGACTCTTAACTTTTATAAAGAATATCTCTTTGAATTTGAGACTTTAGTCTTTGCAACTTTACAGATCTTCTTTATGGCACCAGAACTTAACACTCCAACGAGAAAGGAAAACTTGAAATAGCATCACATGACCCCTTTAAGACACCACACATACGACACTTATTTCGCGCCCACCTGCTGACATATTTATGGATATGAAGAAATGGTCACTGAACGAATCAGAAAGAATCATTTTGGTGAACGAACTGAAAATGAACGAATCTCTTGAAAGAATAAAAATGTCCATCACTAGAATGAGACTAGTTAATTCGCGGCTAATTTCAAAGGGTTTATTTTGCTTCAATTACCACCTGACAACACTTTAAACATTACAGTGTTTTTTGCTTACATATTTATAGACTGTGGAAGTAAATAACTTACCACCGTTTGACAATACGAAAACAGCATGCAAAAGTCTTTGAAGATTTTATTTTTAAGTTTACTATAAAATAATCGTTTTTTTAATACTCCCTTTTTATTTTAAAATATTTAAAATGATTTATAATAGTATTATCACACTTGTTTATTATTTTATTTAAAAAACTAACTAAACAAAGTGCAATAATATTATCTCTATTATTTATTTATTATTTATAGTTGTATATATATTTATTTATTTAATATCGTATAATATATATATATAGAGTGGGTACGGAAAGTATTCAGACTCTCTTAAATTTTTCACTCTTTGTTATTTGCAGCCATTTGCTAAAATCATTTAAAATAATTTTTTTTCCTCATTAATGTACACAACCTTGGCCCCCATATTTACAGAATAACACAGAATTGTTGACATTTTTGCAGGGTTATTAAAAAAGAAAAACTGAAATATCACATGGTCCTAAGTATCAGACCCTTTGCTCAGTATTTTAGTAGAAGCACCCTTTGATCTAATACAGCCATGATTCTTTTTTGGGAAAGATGCAACAAGTTTTCACACCTGGCTTTGGGGATCCTCTTCCATTCCTCCTTGCAGATCCTTTCCAGTTCTGTCAGGTTGGATGGTAACGTTGGTGGACAGCCATTTTTAGGCCTCTCCAGAGATGTAAGTCAGGGCTCTGGCTGGGCCATTCAAGAACAGTCACAAGAGTTGTTGTGAAGCCACTCCTTCGTTATTTTAGCTGTGTGTGCTTAGGGTCATTGTCTTGTTGGAAGGTAACCTTCGGCCCAGTCTGAGGTCCTGTGCACTCTGGAGAAGGTTTTCGTCCAGATATCCCTGTACTTGGCCGCATCATCTTTCCCTCGTTTGCAACCAGTCGTCCTGTCCCTGCACCTGAAAAACACACCCACAGCATGATGCTGCAACCACCATGCTTCACTGTTGGGACTGTATTAGACAGGTGATGAGCGGGGGCCTGGTTTTCTCCACACATACCGCTTAGAATTAAGTCCAAAAAGTTCTATCTTGGTCTTATCAGACCAGAGAATCTTATTTCTCAACCATCTTGGAGTCCTTCAGGTGTTTTTTAGAAACCTCCATGCGGGCTTTCATGTGTCTTGCACTGAGGAGAGTCTTCCGTCGGGCCACTCTGCCGTAAAGCCCTGACTGGTGGAGGGCTGCAGTGATGGTTTACTTTCTACAACTTTCTCCCATCTCCCGACTGCATCCCTGGAGCTCAGCCACAGTGATCTTTGGTTTCTTCTTTACCTCTCTCACCAAGGCTCTTATCCCCCGATAGCTCAGTTTGGCCGGACGGCCAGCTCTATGAAGGGTTCTGGTCGTCCCAAACGTCTTCCATTTAGGATTATGGAGGCCACTGTGCTCTTAGGACCTTAAGTGCAGCAGAAATTTTTTTGTAACCATGGCCAGATCTGTGCCCTGCCACAATTCTGTCTCTGAGCTCTTCAGGCAGTTCCTTGACCTCATGATTCTCATTTGCTCTACATGCACTGTGAGCTGTAAGGTCTTATATAGACAGGTGTGTGGCTTTCCTATCAAGTCCAATCAGTATAATCAAACACAGTTGGATTCAAATGAAGGTGTAGAACCATCTCAGGTATGATCAGAAGAAATGGACAGCACCGAGTTAAATATATGAGTGTCACAGCAAAGGTCTGAATACTTAGGACCATGTGATATTTCTGTTTTTCTTTTTTAATAAATCTGCAAAAAATGTCAACAATTCTGTGTTTTTCTTTCAATATGGGGTGCTGTGTGTACATTAATGAGGAAAAAAAATTAACTTAAATGATTTTAGCAAATGGCTGCAATATAACATTTAAGGGGGTCTAAATACTTTCCGTACCCACTGTATATTCTCTTATGAGAACCAGGCTGAAAAAATTATGTGCACCTCTGTCTAACAGTGTTTCTTAACCCTGGTCCTGGTCGCCCCCCAGTACTGCACATTTTGTGTGTCCCCTAATCAAACACACTGATTCCACTCATTAGCCTCATTAAAAGAACTCCAGGACCTGAATCAGGTGTGTTTGATTATGGAGACATACAAAATGTGCAGTGTTGGGGGGGGCGCCCAGGACCAGGGTTGAGAAACACTGGTCTAACACATGCACAAAGGAGCCACATATTCGACCTTTTCATTGAACACAAAGAAATTAAGTTTACTGAACTTAATTGCAATGCTTTAAGTAACAGAAAGTACTAAAAACTCGATCAAACTGAGTAATGTCAACAGAGCAGAAACAAATAAGTAAGATGAACGTAATTTTACTAAGTTAACAGTGCATCATCTTTTACAGTGAACCTACTGTAAATCGCTAGTAAGTTACTCTAAACTTTACAATATTTGTTTCCAGTGTTAATCATTCTGAAAAGATTACTATAAAGTATTATGAATTATTTTAAATGCATTATGTATTAACTGTAATTCTTAAAAAAAAGTGTTTTTTCCCCCCTCCATTACAAATCATATCATGAGCATATTGTATGCATAAGATCAGGAAGGTTTTGGCGAAAATCAGGAAGCTACAATACCACACAGCTTTGAAAGCACTACTGCTGCTTCTCAACCTCTTCTGCTCTTGAAGTTCTTCATGTATAGCGACAAGTGAGCATCTTCAATGAGACACAGAAACCTTGAGTGCCTATAAGGCCAACACCTGGGAATACCTGGCTGTTTCTTTCAAAGAATGAACTCTCTGTTTGCTTTCCTCCTTTTTCAAAGAGTCATAATGGCTCGCTCAACAACAAAGCTGCAATTTGAAAGAGTGAAAAAAAACACACCCCCTCTGAAAACTGGTTGCCAGTGGTTTTCCTTAAATGTTTACCTTGCGTACAAAAAGAAAAAGATGCAGAGAGCAAGAAGAGGGACAAAAAAGTGTCTGTGAGATGGGACCGGAGCCAAAGCCTTTAAAGTCCACCACAGAACCATGACAAAAGCAGCTTAATCTCGGTGTTGTCTTTCGGCCTTTCTTTACACATCCTGCCAAGCTGCCTTAGAGGAAAGGAATCTTTCTACAGCCCCACTGACATCATGAAAGCCCGGGATGAAATCAGGGTCATCAAAGCCATTCACATGTGGGACATCTGTGCAAGTGTGCTAAACGCATGAGCGTTGTGCTTTTCCAACCCCTACCTGTCCATCTTTTCCTTCAGACCACCTCTGAAGCCACAACAGACATCTGAAATGCCTTGATCTATAACACAGACGCTTATCGTCCAAGGTGAGACATTTGGGAGAAACGCGCCAACAATTAAACAGGAAGTTCCATGAAGCCATTCACACAGATAAAACCCTCTTTTAGCACCTTGAAAGAAACCAGAGGATTCAGTGTGGAGGAAGTGCCGTCATTGTGTTCGGCAGGTGTTGCAACACATTGTTTGCATTAAATCCGAACATCCAGGGCATCCTCCTCGTTTAACTTATTTCCTGTAATTATTCACAGGACTGCAGGTCATGACCGCTCACATTGTCCACACTTGTAAAATTACAATATCATTAATCACAGCTGTGGCAATAATGAGTAGTTGATAACACGGAACTGTTGACATCTTTTTGTTGTCGTTTCAGGCTAATGTACATATTTTTTACAAACGTTAATTTGGCAATTCTGTTTCACGAGAAAACTGCTTCTGTGTTTACTCTTGACTGAAAAGATGCTTAACTTTGTATTGTCCAAAACAAATGAAACGTAACTTAATTTCAAATGCAAAAGAGTCGGCTAATAAAAATCAATAAATTATACCTGCTTTGGTTAAGTGTTTCAATATGTTGGGTTCAGAAGCGTGGAGCATAAATCAATTCATTACAGCTGAAAGCACAAAGACTCTCTCTGTTTTAACGTTGGACAATCACTTATGTCAACTCTCAAACTGTTTTCTTTATCTCACTGAAGCAGCACAGCTCATTTGTACGGCCTGGGGCTTTACAAAGGAAGTCTGATTTATATTTTTCTCAGGCTGCATGACACAATGACAGCTTACCCGAGGGCTGAATTTCACTCTCGCTGGACCGCGGTACAGGAAATTACCCAAAATCCCTCTGAAGCCCCAGAGTTCAGGCACATTTCACATGTACAATACCGTCTGTTCGCACCTTGCCCCTCTTAGAGAGCTGGATATCTTGACAAAACAGACATACTCTTGGAAACGGTCGCACTGGGCAACTCAAGAAACACACGAGATGGTGAATTACCAGATCACGACAGGCCGAGTGATGATAATCGCTCTCCATTCACATGCATCTATCACCTGCCATGTTCTGAATGGAGCATGAAATTCCTAGAGAGAGAAAGAGTGTGAGTGAATGACGAGATAACTTGAGACACTAAAATGAATGTATTATTTCATACTAATAATAATCAATTAATACCTAATACTACAAATAAAGTAAACAACTAATTACTAATGACTAGAGTTATTAATAATTTCTTATTTTATATTTGTTTTGTATTATTATTATTTGTTTTCATAATCAGTTCTTAATCACTGTTGTTATTGTTGACTAAAACCACAAAATGGAAAACAAAATTAATAAAAATGACAAAAGCACATAAGAAAAGTAGTAAAGCTTAAAATTAAACTGAAAACATAAGAATAAAAGGTTATTCAAAATATTAATAAATGCTAATATATTATATAAGTAAATGATACCAAAAATAACACTGCTTACAAATTAATATCAATAATAATAATAATCAATAATTATTCATTAACTACATATACAAGTATTTTATTTTTGAATGTATTGTAATAATCTCTTCCCACATATTACAAACACTATGGACAAGACCACAGGAGCCAGTTGAGTCCTCTGCACAATCTGACTTTGCTGCAGCCTGGAATTGAACTGCTGGTTTCGTCTGGCCAGAGGAGAACTGGCCCCCCGACTGAGCCTGGTTTCTCCCAAGGTTTTTTCCTTCGGTCACCATGCCATTTTTGGTCCCTCCGGCTTGCTTAGTTGGGGACACTTCATTTCCAGCGATATCGTTGACTTGATTGCACAGATACTATTTAAACTGAACTGAGCTGGATGGTGACATCACTGAATTCAATGATGAACTGCCTTTAACTGAAAATTGAGTGTTTACTATTGTCCTTCTGCATTATTGACACACTATTTTCCTAATTAATGCTTTACAGTTGCTTTGACACAATCTGTATTGTTAAAAGCGCTATATAAATAAAGGTGACTTGACTTGACTATGTTTTAACCAAATATCATGGTGTTTTAATGATGAATACCATGGTACTATCTTGGTGCATACACAAAAAAATAGTTATACCATAGTATGTTTTTGTTGGTGATATTTATGTGTAAAGAGGATATAGTTGTTGTATGGTGTCTTATCATGACTGATTTTCTACCTGTCAACTAAGTGGCGTATTTGGTTTATACTCTGTGGTATGAAATATGAGACTCGTCGTGTGGTTTCATGTGTTTGTGTCAAGCTTTAGGGGTTGAAATGATTCAGTGGTGTCTGACACAGTTTCCTAATGTTCCTGTTGGTAATGAATGTGTCTCCTGACAGGCATTACATCAAAAGATTCCCCTCCATTTACCCTGGCAAATAACTCAACGTCACTGTCATTACCATTCATATTCCAATTGTGTAATGTAAAACATAAAGTACATATTTTCAGAGTGTTTGAGCTAGAATGACACAGTAATTAGGGCCTGATGTCTCTGCTTTCATTGTGACTGGTGGCTACTATGTTGTGTGTCAGTCTGGTGATTCATTGCATGTGTCGGTGTCTTTGATGCGGTGCTTGAGTGTCGTGTTTGCTAATACTGCCCTGATGATGTTATTTCTTCTGTGGTTATGGGATGACAGTTTCTTTTTTTTTCTCCATTCTGTGCTTTTGTGTGGCATGTTTTTGAAAATGTCACTCTTTCTTCACTGTAACATTTCCATACAGCTCATTTACTTTATACATTAATCTCAAGACTGCTTGATTATGTGTAATGAAAGTGTTTTCACACATTTTCAACTAGCAAAAAGCTATTGTGGTACCACTGAATTGTTAGAAGTATTTTATAAATAACATTGTATACCATGGTGCCACGTCAGTACTTTTTTGCATGTGTGCATATCAGTATCTGAATTCAGTTAGTGTGTTTGGAATAGGATTTTACTGCTCACTGTATACTGCATAGGATACCCCTTGTGAAAAATAAGCACACACCTGTAGTGTACTGCAAATTTTAGAAGTAGATATAATAGTAGAGACATTTATATGTACTTAAAGAGAGTACACATGCATAACTGTTTCTTAACTCACTTAAATATTCACTTTAAAATAGTGCACCTTGTAATGTCAAATTAGGTTTTACTTTAAAATATTTTAAATCATTGTTTTAATAACCTTTTTGTCATGCTTCAAAGAAGTACACTTATTTAGATGTGATGACTAACATACTAAATCACATGTAAAGTACTTGGTATAATTTTAATTGTGTGTTAATGTATAGTTTTTTTCAGTACATTCATCCGTACACTTTAACCATATGTCAATGACAAATGAAGTAATTATGAAATTTCATATAAAGGTGTATTTTAGACCAACTTAAGTGTAAAAAAAACAGCTAATTGCATTTAATGAAAATCTAGATTATACTACATTTTCAGGTAATACTTTATTTTAAGGGCCAATTCTCATTATTAAACTAGCATGCATATTACCAGCATACAGTATTGGCTGTTTATTAGTTCTTATTATTAATGTTTTAAGCACATATTAATGCTTTATTCTGCCTGACCATATTTTGGATCCCTTAAACCTACACGTAAGTTTATTGAGGCAAAAGTTGTAG
This sequence comes from Sinocyclocheilus anophthalmus, assembly GCA_018155175.1. Classification (NCBI taxonomy): domain Eukaryota; kingdom Metazoa; phylum Chordata; class Actinopteri; order Cypriniformes; family Cyprinidae; genus Sinocyclocheilus; species Sinocyclocheilus anophthalmus. Next base: position 131,633 of record JADLZN010011897.1, on the reverse strand, counting down.
TTAGCAGTTAATTAATAGTGCAAATTGGACATTAAAATAAAGTGTGACCCATTTTCATTTAATTGAAATTAACATGCAAAAACTACATTCAGTTTGCACTTCAGTATATTGTTTTAAATGATATTATTTCCCTTTTATTTCCATATTATGTTCAAAGGTACTGTTATGCCTACTATTTAAAATTTGTATGCAGATAGAAAGAAAGAAAAAATAATAAAATAATAAGCTAAGTAAAAGCTTCTTCTTGTTCAATTGTCACAATGGAAAAGAAATGCTGAGCACAATAAGACACTGCACATTGTGCTAAACGTGCTAAACTATTCACAGACCATTCACATAATCTGCACAATATGCATCAAGTACTGCATAGTATGCATAGCACTATAGTTTGCTATTCCAAACTTTGTGAGTCTTTTCCACACTGTCCCTCACATTCACTGTCAGCTTCATTCTAATGTTGAAATTACACAACTGCATGTCTTTTAATGAAGCGCATAATGCATCCTCAACATCTGTACAACACAATTAAGCTACTGTTCAATCATGCCGCCACTTTCCCAAAGTTCATATGCCAAACATGTAACCAGGTATTCAATTACAGCCATTTAAGGGCAAGCTATAGTTAGCCATTTGAAACGTTATGTCCGACCACTGCTTGATTTGTGGTGATGCAATGAAATGTACAAAGCCACCACATTTCAGTCACCTTGAAAACTGACTATCTCAGGTTTAGCGCTATATTAGCTGTGTACAATTGTATTTGTTGAAAATCTGCACAGTTTCAGTCCCAGAGATGGAGTTGGGGAGCGGTGAGCCCTCATGATGCATATGGACGGCTAATGAGTTCCAGGTGTGTGTGCCAATGTCTCACATGAACCTATTATAACATACTGCACTTCATACGCACGGGACCTTAAGCTCCCCTACTGAAACCAAACACGCCACTTTAATAAGCAAGGCAAGCCTAATTGAGTTCTATCTTCATTATTTTTTGACTTTATCAAACTGTTGAAGGGCCTGTGCTCACCGGTACAGCTTCATCTGAGGTTTTTATTTTTTTTGAGTTTCTTTTGCATTCCAAAGAGGTGAGCAGCCTGGAAACTTAACTGCCTCCAACAAGTTTTTTTTCCCCCTTGTAGTAATTGAGTGTGTGTGTGTGTGTGTGTGTGTGTTTACAATAATCACTTCCCACACTCACAGTACCCCATACGAAAGTACACCACCACATCAGGAGAAAACAGCAACCAGATGTGCTTTTAGCAGAATGACCAGAGGAAACACTGACTATTAAAGGTAGAGTGAGAAAAAGTGTAATATGAAGTGATGCGTCGTGCACAGCAAATCACTAGAACATTTCACATTTACTGCATGCACCATATGCAGCATGCACCATATGTGGGTTGTGGTGTGTGTGTGTGTGTGTGTGTGTGTGTAGGTCCATATATAATATAATTCCTATTATATATAACAGAGTCCCTGTTGTTCAAACTTAAGAACACTGTAAAAAATGACTGTGAATTTAATGGTAAAAGACTGTTAAAATGCTACAGTAAAAACCTGGTTAAATGGTTAAGGTAAACTTACCCTATATATACCCGGTGAAAAAAACTTTATTGGACATTACAGGTATTGGACATTAATTTTACGGTAGTATACCGTTTATGGAAGTAAAAAATACAGCATAATTTACAGTGAATAACTGCGTTACATTTCAAATTTGATGTTTTTTTGTTGAAATAACTATGTTTCTTAGTTTATTCTTATCATTTGTGTACATTAGGGTCTAATATTACACCTAATGTTGTTAAATTAATGTTTATTGCATTATTTCAGTTTCACGAGTGTTATTATGATGGTGTTTGTGTGAATGGCACTGTGCACCTTCTATATATGTTATAATTTAAAAGCTGCTTGTGATGTGCTTTGGTTCATCTGTGACTTTTCATCACAATGCATCTTGCTGGTTAACAGTGTAATGGTTAACAGTGTAATACAAAGGTACAAAACAGATTTCAGTACTTCAATAAGGTTGAGATTAGCATTATATCAGTTAATGAAATTACGGTATTTAACTGTAAATTTAATTTAAAACCGTAAAAACCTAAAATGTTGCTACAGTATTTTTTACGGTAAAATTCCGGCAACCACAGCTGCCGTTTTTTTACTGTAAATTTTACGGAATTTTTTTTACAGTGAAGGAACAATAAGGACATTTGTATTAAAAGCACGATTTATACATTTAGAATAAGAAACTACGTAACTGTTATTATGCAATTACTTAGTCACCTGCCATTGTGGTTTAAAAAACATTTGTTTAATATATCTTAATATCCTGTCCCCTTAAGACATTCACTTCCTAAACGAATCAAAGACGAACTTTTAAGGAGCTGTACTCAGCGTAATTGTGCCATCTTTCTCAGCAGCTTGTGTAACATGGCAGATATGACACTGGAACAATCTCTGCTGTCGTTTGATCAGTCAAGGCCCTCAAGGTATAACCGTCTCTTCTTTCACTTCACACTTTACGCTGTCACAGCTCTTCAGATTCACTTCAGATTCAAGTGTTCATCTGCTCTGCAGCCACTAGATTTATAAGGATTGTTTTTTAGACAATGTAAAATATTTGGAGTATCTGGAGGTGTTTGACATTTGAAGGTCCTGGAACTCATTTAGCTCTTGCGGTTTTCCATAAGTAATAAGAGCTCTGGGACTGCAGCAGGAAGGAGTGCTGCGACTGTAAATATTCCTCATTTACTTGCTCCTCTATGGGCATTATGGCTAGTTTTCCAAATGTTACATTAGATTAGCCTACACACTGGCTGTGAGTGATCAACATTAGTGCTGTTTGCCAAGTCAAGCATTACTATTACTATTGTTCAAACGTGTAGTTGAGAGTTTGTTCAAATATCTAAAGGGATCGTTCACCCAGAAATGAAAATTCAGTCATTTACTTACCTTGCGTCCAAACTGTATGACTTTTTTTCTCTCTCTCTCTTTTTAACAATGAAAGTTGGTTTAGTCCATTGTTGTTTTGGATGCCATTTACCTTTTTATTCACATATGGCAAAATAATTTTGAATATAATATATCTATATCTCTATATATTATATATACTAATATAATATATATATATACTATATATTATTATTTCAACATACTTAAAAATGACAAAAATATATGGCAAATGTATTTTTCAAATGAGTTCAGTTAGTATTAGTCTAGTTTTACATTTCCTAATTTTAGGCCATTTGTATTTGTGGTGTTAAATATCTATCTATTGACATTTTATTTTTATGGATTAAACGTACAATTTTTCCCTGGGGATATAACCTCTACAAAAAACTTGCTTAAAACTCAAAAATCCAACAAAATTAACATCAAGTGAACTTTTAAAGACCCCAGTGTGATAATGAGTAAAATAAGGGTAGAATCTTTTGACCCCTAGAGACCTAATGCATTAGCAGTTTTGAGTAGTCCTTCAGCTAGTTATTTATCTAGTACAGTGTGAAACATGTACACAAACATTTTCCAAAGACAGCCCACCTTCCAAACCCCAGCTGATTTGTTTGGATGAACCCAAGATTTGATTAGATGACTCTCACAACTTCATCTTTGATGAGATACCAAGATAACAAACAAGAAACAACAGAAAACCCAAAAACAAACTCAGACCACATTATCAGATGCATCATTTTAATTAATGTGAACAAGGTTTGAACACAGTACAATGTCATCAGTGTGTTAGAGGAGAAACATGCTGCAGAGAACATTTTGGATGTGATTAACAGCACATGCTGCTAACACAATTCAAGTCATGCGCAATATGGCATATTAAAATTCACACTCACAAACTGTTCAACAAGGGTCTGTGATTAATTGCTACAATACATTTATGGAAACAAGAGCACAGATGTTCACTATTCATTGAGAGGCAGCGTTAATGCATTGCGGCATCATAAGTGAGTCAGTTGCAGGTCAGCGCTGCAGTGTGTTCATTGCTTGACTACAGGCCTGGATGGTGATTACATTAATAGGCCTGATGCCTTTTGCCTAAAAGTATCTGGTAAAAATAGCACAGCTTTGTGACATATAAAAATATTTTGAGATGTGATTATTCGTATTGCTTTTGGACCGGAGTGTATGTCATGGCGGGTGTCCCAGGGAGGACACAGAGCCGTATTTGCAGGCCAAGGGCAGTTTGAACACAGGCGTTTCCCATGGTGACTCTCTGCGGTTGGCCACATTATGGGATGGATTCATCACCGGCTCCCGTAGACCACTGGAGAATTCCCTACTGCGAGAGATACTTCTCAAGTTACTCTGGGCATCCATAGTAAGATAGAATAGTTTTCCAAGATACAAGACAGTGGAGTCATTCTTTAGTGGAAGAAATACCTGACAGTGGCGCTGAATGGTGCTGAATGGCTACCCATAGTGCTCTGACTTGATGCTCTGTGAGGAACTGTACCTAAATGGAAGAGACCATTCACTGCAGAACAAAGTAAACAGCCAGATTGTATAAATGGATTGTTGATATCATTGAGAAATGAGTGCTGCTTTTGACATGTCAAAAGCACTATCTACTCTTTTGAGAGGAATCCAAAAATAAAAATTTAATTAAATGGTGGCTGATATATTTGCCACTGGAAAAATGTCATTAGTATTATCAAAACCAATAGCTTTTTAATGAAAGTCTGTAAAACTGTAAATACAGTGTTTTGGCTTTTTATTAATTGGATTTAAGTATAGTTCAATCATGACAACTCTCTGAGGATTTTAGCATGGTGATGGATATGACAATGTTAATGTATTTGGTCTTGGCGGAACAGATCTGCTATGCTGCTGCAGCTGCTGCTGTTGGTTATTGCTGTATTTGTAGATTATTGCTGCTGCTGCAAGCAAGTACAGGAACTTGCTACTGCCAATGCATATGGCGATACGGTGCATGAGCATTTAAGACATACTGTTGCTGCACAAATAGCATATAAAATAACCCGTAGCAGATCTATACAGGTGGAGCTGGGGAAGGTTGAGGGTTTCAGAGAACTCTGAAAGCACGCTGCAGGAATCTCAAGTGAATGTTAGCCCGCCATATAAATGCAAGGCAGTAAGCTCATTGGCTGCATATGCAGCATTAACCAATCAGCTGTGCCAAGTCGTTTAACTCTCTGAATATCATGGGTTACGTTAATAACCTGTCGCCTGCGCCATCTAGAGTTTCATGACTGAACTATATATATATGCCCATTATTTCACGTGACAATCAGCACAAAATGTGAGGAAAAGTAAAACACGTCTGTATATGATACAGTTCACACAAGATGTGCTCTCTAATACTGTCTGCTCTATTTTGTAATTGTTGGTCTATATAAATATGCCTCAGACAAACATCTTCGGTTATTGTTTTATACTGTTTTTTTTAAAAAGATTTTATTTCTCTGCATTAACTACAGTGAGTATTTTTATACATTCATATAGAAATACTCACTGTAGTTATTGCAGAGAAAATTGTTTGATATATTTTAGACCTTTCCAACTAATGGCCTAAAACAATAGTACCCGATTTAGTGTGTTTTAATCTCTTATGATTAATAATTAAATGAAACAGCAATAATTATATTATGGTGAGATAAGGGATATTATATTTTTGAATTTAGATTTTAGATTTGTAATGTATTTTTTATTACAGTTTTCAGAATATCGTTGTTAGTTTAAGTTTTTTTTATTTTCTAGTTTCTGACTATTTTGTTTTGATTTTAGTTTTTGTATTTAATACTTAGTATTTTAGGTTCATTTTTTTAGCACAGTCTATCTTTTTATAGTTTAATGCAGGCTGAATGTAAAGCCCTGCATTAAACCTTAATTTCAGGTTTTATAATATTGTATTATAATATTTCTTGTACTAAAATAATTTGTAGCAATTATTACTTTTCAGCTAGTTTTGAAGGATGAAAATATATTTTACTAAGGTTTCAGTTTTTATTTTTTATTTCAGTTAATGAAAATGTCGTTGTTAATAATAATACTAGGTCTGATTGCTATATGCATTGTAAAGTCTTTTTATATGACTATTTTGAGTGAAGTTAGTATTTTTTAATTCATTAGCTAATAATTTTTGTTGAAAGGGATCAAATGTAAATTAGTGAAAGTAACTGATATTGTATTAGCCACAACAAGCTTGGTCCAGGATATCCATAACATTGCAGTTCAGGTAATTGAAAACCAAAACCAGCCATGATGAGTATCTGAAATTAGAATAACAGTGGGTCTCTAGTGCTGACAAACCTATGCGGCAGTCCTTTGGTGAGCTTCTAAGACAAATTCTACTCAGGACATCTGGCTAGATGGAAAAACAGAAGTATATATCATGACAGGGTTGTGTATACTCAACAATAAATGACACAAGGATAAGTATACAGAAAAATAAAGGAGGTTTACTGTGTGAGTGTGCCCCCTTCTGTTGATTATGCTATCAGCTCTAAGAAAGAACAACCAAACAAATGTTACAATCACGCGCAAGTCATTCAGTGATTAAAGCACAGACTATTCTGAGAAAACAGACATGACAGATACTATTTCATAGACTTTCATAAGGGATGTTAATGGTTTTTCAAAGAAACCATCAAACGCAGTCGACTGGAATGTAATTAAATAAGGTATACATTTCTCTGTCATGTGAGTTTTGTTCTGTACAGTTGATTATGAAACAGTTTCGTATTACCGAATCAAATATAAAAATAAAGAATTATGAAACTGTGAAATGTGAAATTAAAGGACTTTTTACAAGTTGTTCTAAATGTTTACTTACACACTAGAACTTAGTTTAAACCTTCTTTAGAGATGAAAGCTGATCATATACTCACAGGCTACCAGAGGACAAGGATCGTGACATTGAGAGTGGGGAAGAATAGGGAATTTTTGTCACCGGGGAAACTGAAATAAACAGAGAAACAGCTCTTTGAAATAGTATAATAACTCACAAAATTGATCTATTTCATAGTTACTAGGGCTAAAATATTTGTAACTGCTTAAAAAAACTGTAACAGTTGGAACAATCTGTTCATCTTACAGCAGGGCCGTGCACAGACAGCACATTTTGAGGGGCAGTGTCCCAGAACAAAAAAGGGGCAGTGGGGGTGGGTGCTTGTTAATACAAATGATCCAGTTGTTACAAATATACAATTAAAAGCGAAGACAGCACACTCTGTAATAACTTCAGACTTTATTGTAGATGTTTTGATAAGAATGTAGGGGAGAGTGGGGTAAGTTGAGCCAGTGGGTACGTTTACCCACCCTGTTTCTTGGCAACTGTACACTTTTACTGTCATGTGACCATGTATTTTGGAACCATCCATCATTTCTGTCAGACTGTGAAAAGGAGAAACATATGGGGGAATGGAAGGCACCCATTTACTTTAAAAACTGTTTTTGGCTTGTCAAAGTAAAATTTGAGCATAACATATGGTTGTTACATCAAAGCAAATTGATCCAGGTCTAAAAATATTTATGATACATATTTAGCAACATACAAAACCATGCAAATCATTTAACTAAATATTAGCCTGAACTGGTAAGCAACAGTAGCTATTTTTTCCCCCAAAATGGCAGCTTTGGGGCAATGTAAGCCAAATGCTGTGGGGTAAATTGAGTCAGCATTTTAACTTACCCCATCATAAGGCACTGTAGTTAAGTTAAATCTCTGAATTATAAACTGAAATTTTTATGTGATTGTCACAGTTATGAACTATTGTGTTTGTTTTCATTTGATCCCTCGTGTTCCATTGACCTAGTTTCTGTCTCCCCTTGATTGTGTCATTATGTTCAGGTGTGTCTTGTCAAATATCCTCCCCATGTAAGTTGTATTCAGTTCAGTGTTTCTTTGTCCGGACTCGTCAACATGTACGTGTTTTTTATGCCTTCCTACTGTGGATTACCTTGTGTGGATAAGATTAAAGCCTTTTACTTTCATCTTCATCTTTGTGCGAGTTCATTCTACACAAAACCGTGACCGTGATATTACTGGTTTAGATTATCATATATACATATTTTGTAGTTTATTTGATAGGGACAGTGTCCAAGCGCACCAAATCCTTCTCTGATAAGAACCAGAAAATGCTTTTCATCGCATTATAATCAGATATTTCTTTCCACCTGTAGTCCCTAATGGCCAACAAACTCTGTTTATTTTGTTTTTAGGAAGGCTACAACTTTACTGTTCAACATATTGTTTCAGAAATGCAAACAGTTAAATATTACCCCTAATCCGTGGCAAACTGAGCCATGGGAACACTTTTTTATAAGCCATATTTTTAGAACCCTTTGTCATAGATATATACTTATCATTTAAAATGATAGGAATACTTTCATTAGGATATACTTTCATTGTACTTCTGCATCATTTTAACTTTTCTTTAGAGGACCACATAAGTAAAAAATGGCTAATCTTACCCCACTCTCCCCTATAAGTATTAGACATTGAATTTAATATTTTACAGCATAAATCTATATTATATACTAATAAACAACTAATTTAGAACATTTATATTATTTTTTAACCATTTATAGGCCTACTATTAATATGGTTTTAATACAATATGATGTGTTATAGATTACTAGTATCAAGACAAGTGATTATAATGGGAAATATACTTAAGTACAATAATTCAAGTGTGACAAACTGCTAAATATTCTATATGATGATTTACCTGCTGGCTTGCTGGAGCTTTGTTCATGTTTGAAGTGTTGAACTGCCTTTAGCAGCCTCCCTTCACTCTTTCTCTCCTTTTTTGCAAAGGCATTTTTTTTTGTCTACAAAGTGTGTCAACAACAGCGAATTTTGTGTTATTTATATTAGATCTGATCGGGTACAATAATTTGATTAGACATTCTAATTCTAAGAACGTGGATATTTTGTTGTTATCACTTTTAAAAGACAGAGAGCAAATCATTACTGACAGAAATACAAAAACAAACTACCAAATTACTAATTCAGCTAATCATCCACTGACTGTAATGTGGACTGTAATGCATCTGTTAATGCAACGACATTGGGAACTGTGGTCTCCAAACCTGCCTTACAGCACTAAAGAGAGCTAAAAACAAGCTAAAACGCACCTTGTCTCTTGACTTGCTGACTTTAAATCTCAGTTGGACTGTAATGCCAGTCTTGAACTGGAATGTTTTCAACGACAAGTGTTACATTAATAAAGTACATGTTTACAGTGTTCTCTTCTTCAGATTCTCTGTTCCTACATCCATACAGCATCACATGCTGTCAGAAGAATACATGCCCCATTTACAATGCATATAAAAAGCATTCGCTGCCTTTGACTTTTTTATTTTTATTTGAATATATTTTAAAATGTAATTAATTCAGTAAAGCCCAACTTTCAGCAGTCATTACTCCAGTCTTCAGTGTCACATGATTCTTCAGAAATCATTCTAATATGCTGTTTTGCTGTTCAAGAAACATATTCATTATCAATGTGGAAAACGGTTGTGCTGCTTAATATTTTTCAGGATTCTATGATGAATAAAAAGTTCATAACAGTATTTAGTTGAAGTAGAAATCTTTTGTAAAGATGTTATAAATGTATTTACTATTGTTATTGATCAATTTAATGCATCCTATATATATAGTGCTTTATACAATACAATAATTGTGTCAAAACAGCTTTACAGTGTCAAACAGGAAATAGTTTGTCATGCAAGTGGACAATAACAAAGAGTCATTTTTCCAGCTAAAGACAGTTCATTGATGATTCAGTGATGCCATCACTCAGCTCTCTTCATCAGTACAAAGTTGCAGTAATTTAGCATTACATCTGCTAAGAGCAAGTGATGTACAGTAATGCTGCATTTTTTCCAAATCTGCAATGATGAAGAAACAAACTCATCCACACCTTGAATGGACTGATGGTGAGTCAATTTTCAGTCATTTTCATTTTTGGGTGACCTACTGCTTTAATGCATTTCAGAATAAGCAAGTAAGTAAATAAATAAACAGCAGTGAATGTTTGCCATGAAGCTGTGGGGATGCTTCTCTGCATCAGGCCCTGGAAGGCTGGTCAAATTGTTAAAATACAGAAAAGCCTGCAGTCAAGACAACTGCAGATTTGGGAGAACATTTGTTTTCAGTGACCCCACAGCTACAGAAGAGTGGCTTAAAGACAGTTGAAGTCAGAGTCCAGCTCTCAGTCCAACTGAGCATTTATGGGTTGACTTGACAAAGGCTGTCCACCTGTGATCTCCATGCAAACTAACTGAGATTAAGCAATTCTGCTAAGAAGAATGAAAAATTACACAAGAAATTTACACTAGACAGTAGTTTCCACATACTGCCAAAGGTGCATCTACTCTAATCCTCTGTGGTTTGATTTTTGTTAGGCACAAAAATGTCCAAATTTCCATAGATCATATTGACATACCTTTGATTTTGAACAGTCATCTCTAACTTTGATATGTAGGCATTCTGTTCTGAAAGTTTCCTGTACAAATTAGAAAACAACAGAAATGAGGCAAAAATACAAAAAGAAATGACTGCGCTAATGCAGTACTCATACATCTGGACATCTTCTGCATCTCTTGTTACATTTTCAGGCCATCCTCCTTCATTCTCTCAATCTGTTTTATTCAACATTAATTTGATTTTGTTAAAATGTGTCTTACCTTGTGCATGTTAGTTAACGTGGTCATATGATGCGATTTCAAGTTTTACTTTCTCTTTGGAGTGTTACAAGCTCTTGGTGCATAAAGAAGATCGGTAAAGTTGCAAAGTCTAAAGTCTCAAATCCAAAGAGATATTCTTTATAAAAGTTAAGAGTCAGCCACGCCTACCTAAAACGGCTCGTTCTAACACACCCCCACATATCTACATCACTATGTGGGAAGATTTGCATAACACCGCCCAAATGTTCTCGCAAAGAAAGAAGGCGTAACGTTTATTCTCGCTGTAGTATTGTTGGCTGCCGCGCCATGTCGTGAAGGCACTGTGTTTCGTTGTGAAAGCGAAACTACTTTGTTTGGTCTTCCAAAAGAGGACGATATCTGCTTCGTCATGCCTGGAGCTGATCCATGCTGGTCGCTGAGGAAATACATTAACCCCGCACTGTGGATCACGCTCCTTCGTCGAATCCGCCGCCTCTGCTCACTCTAGCCCTCCGGCCGTTATCCCTTCACTTTATCCCTTGGCCTCTGCTCACTCAAGGCCGCCGTGTGTGACGCTGTGTTTCGTTGTGAAAGCGAAACTACTTTGTTTGGTCTTCCAAAAATGGACACGACTAGAATCAGTGGTTAAGTTGTATTTACAACACTGTTACAGAACACTTCAACCCAAATATTCAGATGTGTGCAGCACATTTTATGGAGGACTGTTTCCTGATCCTGGTAGAGTAGACTACTATGCCGGCTGTTCTGACTCACAGACTGTAAGTACGTTTTTTATATTTAAAGAGTTTTATATTTTATATATTTAAAGCGAGTTTTTTTGGGCAGTGTAGATTAGGGCTTGTTGTTTGTCATTTCTCCGATCACAAATGCAGACATGGTTTTATGTTTACGTGGCGCGATGTGCAACGCAACATGTAAAAAGATAGTATAAGTCATTATAATTTGATATTATGTCCCCACTGGATGCAACAAATGCCTAGTTTATAATGGGTTTTCATGTTTTTGTCTTGTCGTGCCGGGACAGGGCATCACAGTATGGTAAGGGGCATAACATTTCCGTCACTCGCTTGAGGTATTCGGCCAATCACAACGCACTGGATAGCTGGCCAATCAGAGCACACCTTGCTTTTCAGAACGATGAGCTTTGTATGAATCGACACGTTTCAGAAAGGCGGGGCATAGAGGAGAAACAATAATGTACAGTATGTGGAAAATAATGTGTCTTTTGAACCTTAAACCGCATAAACATTTCATTACACCAAATAAACAAAATAATGTTCTTTTTAGCAGCATCATATGACCCCTTTAAGAAAAAAAAAAAACAGAGACTAGATTAAGCCATATTAGCATCCACATCTACCATATCCAAGTACCAGAGCTAGTCATGTTAAGGACAGGATGCTCTCACCTTCTGCTCATAGTGGGCCAATAAACTTTTCTGGTGTCTGGCCTGGAATTGTAAAACCTGCAGAGCATAATAAATATGTATTTATGCCATAAGGTCATGATTAGCATAGCTGCATTCAACTAATTCATTTTATGTATAGGATTACCTCGCTTATCTCTGAGAAGTACTTGACTGCAACTGAACTGATATCTGAGAAAAGCTCTCGAACCGCTGAGCTGCTCTATGAGAACAATACACAGATTAGTGGCGCAGCTCATTCAAATTAATCATCATCAAAAACACACACACCACACCACACACCCACACCACACACACAACCCACACACAACACACACACACACACACACATATTTTGTATTTTACGTTATCAGACAGTGGGGAGATCTGACACTTCGCTTTGCAAATGAGGCAGACACCCTGCTTTCCTAAAGGGGAAAAACAAATAGACCCTCTCTGTAGAACGATATTACTTCCAGCAGAGGACAGTATATGCACACAACTCTCACGATATTCATTTGGCTCACTATATATGTAAAAAATTCAGGCTCTCACTATATGTAAAGACGCACCATATCCCATTTTGAAATCTGAATATATAATTTAATATAAATCATGTTTATGTAAAATTATAATTTCATAAATAATTTATAATGTTAATAATAAGTTTATGTATAATATATAGGCGATTATAAATAATATATATCACCATATATGCAGTAAATGTTGTATGCCACCGTTTTGTGTGCCAGAACCCTCTCTAGACCTTGCCACACGGTTTTTGAGACATAGCCTATGTGTGTTATTAAGATCAGAGATATTATTACATCTCGAGTGCTTAATTAATTCAGTTTAAAGCACTGGGTTTAAAATATCTACTGTTTTCTCACTTGTGAAGGAAGAATGATTGACTTAGAAATGTGAAAATCAAAAAGATAAACCGATTAAATGTACATCAAACGGGGGTAAAAAAATAAAGGTGGATGTATAGCATTTGAGCCAAATATACAAAATAATGTAAAATAATGTCCCTGACGACTTCACAAAAGTTCTGTGATCACTAAATCTCTCAAATTACATACCTGTGTCTTTTTTACACGCTATCCAGATTTATACCAGTCGTGTGTACACTAAATTGCAGGTTTATGCTACAGTTATCATATAACTAATTAGCTTTTTGAAACGACAACGTCACATTGACGAATTTCGCGCACTCCTCCAAAAAAAGACCAATGGTGACCGTAGTTTCCGCCTAAATACTACGACGATCGTAAATCATAATGAATTAAATATTTACTGTTAAGTCAATCAATCAAACAAACAACATTTACAGGTGCATCTCAATAAATTAGAATGTCGTGGAAAAGTTAATTTATTTCAGTAATTCAACTCAAATTGTGAAACTCATTAAATAAATTCAATGCACGCAGACTGAAGTAGTTTAAGTCTTTGGTTCTTTTAATTGTGATGATTTTGGCTCACATTTAACAAAAACCCACCAATTCACTATCTCAACAAATTAGAATATGGTGACATGCCAATCAGCTAATCAACTCAAAACACCTGCAAAGGTTTCCTGAGCCTTCAAAATGGTCTCTCAGTTTGGTTCACTAGGCTACACAATCATGGGGAAGACCTGACAGTTGTCCAGAAGACAATCATTGACACCCTTCACAAGGAGGGTAAGCACAAACATTCATTGCCAAAGAAGCTGGCTTTTCAGAGAGTGCTGTATCCAAGCATGTTAACAGAAAGTTGAGTGGAAGGAAAAAGTGTGGAAGAAAAAGATGCACAACCAACTGAGAGAACCGCAGCCTTATGAGGATTGTCAAGCAAAATCGATTCAAGAATTTGAGTGAACTTCACAAGGAATGGACTGAGGCTGGGGTCAAGGCATCAAGAGCCACCACACACAGACGTGTTTTGGCTACAGTTGTCGTATTCCTCTTGAATCACTCCTGGACCACAGACAACATCAGAGGCGTCTTGGGCTAAGGAGAAGAACTGGACTGTAGCCAAGTGTTCCAAAGTCCTCTTTTCAGATGAGAGACAGTTTTGTATTTCATTTGGAAACCAAGGTCCTAGAGTCTGGAGGAAGGGTGGAGAAGCTCATAGCCCAAGTTGCTTGAAGTCCAGTGTTAAGTTTCCACAGTCTGTGATGATTTGGGGTGCAATGTCATCTGCTGGTGTTGGTCCATTGTGTTTTTTGAAAACCAACGTCACTGCACCCGTTTACCAAGAAATTTTGGAGCACTTCATGCTTCCTTCTGCTGACCAGCTTATTGAAGATGCTGATTTAATTTTCCAGCAAGACTTGGCACCTGCCCACACTCCCAAAAGCACCAAAAGTTGGTTAAATGGCCATGGTGTTGGGGGGCTTGAACAAACCCCTTGGCCCAGCACAAAAAAAACTCCCCCCCCCAGACCTGAATCTTTGTCAAAAGGAAAATGAGAAACAAGATACCAAAAAATGCAGATGAGCTGAAGGCCGCTATCAAAGCAACCTGGGCTTCCATACCACCTCAGCAGTGCCACAAACTGATCACCTCCATGCCACGCTGAATTGAGGCAGTAATTAAAGCAAAAGGAGCCCCTACCAAGTACTTAGTACATGTAGAGTAAATTAACATACTTTCCAGAAGTCCAACATTTCACTAAAAATGTTTTTTTTTTATTGTATTCTAATTTGTTGAGATAGTGAATTGGTGGGTTTTTTGTTAAATGTGAGCCAAAATCATCACAATTAAAGAACCAAAAACTTGAATTACTTCAGTCTGTGTGCATTGAATTTAATTAATACACAAGTTTCACAATTTGAGATGAATTACTGAAATAAATTAACTTTTCCACGACATTCTAATTTATTGAGAGACACCTGTAGATTTCTGTTACTGTGTCTTCTTTTTTGATGGCGGTGTTGATAGTTTTATATTAATAAACGTAGATAAAAGGCTTGATATGTTCCCTTACCAAAAAGTAGTATACTTAAAGTTTATTTTATTAAGTATACTTAAGTAAAGTTCAAGTATATTTTTTAAGTATACTTTATGTAGTAAGTATGGAAATATCATTGTACTTGTAGTATACTTGTAAGTGTACTATTTGAATACTCCTTGGGACTAAATTGGCCCACTTTCTAGTATTTAAAAGTATACTTTAAGTATAACAGTAGTTAACTTTGAGTACACAACTAGTTTACATATGTGTTTTTAGTTTGTACAGCAACTTTACTAAAAGTGAACTTATAGGTATACTGATAGTTTACTAATTAAATACTTAGCATTTTTAGTACACTTTGAAGTATAGTCTCAGTAAACTACTAGTTTAGTAGTTTTATACTGCAAGCATACTCAGTAGTTTTCTTTAATTGAACTTTACATCATACTTTAAGCATACTACTATGTCCCTATTTAGGTATTAATTTGTATAGGCTATATTTTGTTACATGAATATCTGAACATACAAAACATCAAAAGAACAGGGTAAACAAAAACTTTTTTTGCTTGTAAACAAAAACATTTTATTCTAGCTTCATGCATTCTTTTTTTAAACACTTGAATGTGGATAAGTTTCATAAATAAAAAATAAAGAAATAAACATTTTGAACAAAAAGCTGAAAAAAGACTATGAATGATAATTCAGCATGATAATCAAAACGTAGATAAAGTCAATACCCCAAAGCTTAACAGTTATTATTACCTCTTCATGGGTCGACATTTTATTCCATAATGTTACACAGTTTTGATGCTGTTTTATGTCTGATGATCGTGTTAGAGTACATGTGGAAGCATCTGTTGTTTCGGTTTCTTCTTCACTTGTGTTTTTTTTGGAAATTATGTACAGAAGATGTGTAATAGCGCCCCCTACAGTATAACAATGAAAACACGGATTCTAGGAGCACAATTATAGCTAAAATATATTTAGACTTTTTCTAAGTATAAGTAAAGTATACTTAAATGTAATTTTAAGTATATTTATGAGAAGTACATAAAGTCCATTTCTGAGAAGTACATAAAAAGTAGACTAAAAGTATAATATGTTTTAGTTTAAAAGAAGTATACTAATAGCACACTTGAATAAACTTATTTTTCGTAAGGGTTGGTGAAACTAAATTAAATATGTAGATTTTGTAAAATAAATATTCGTGGTTGAACACACTGTTAGAGTGGAATGAAACACAAAGAGAAGAATCTATAGGTATTTAATAAGTATTATGGATTTATTAAAATCACTTCAGTTATGAAACATTCTCACTGCAGGGTAAATGCTCAGATGTTTATGCTCAGATGAAATCATTTAGACTTCAACATTATGCTTCAAACAATGTTACAGTTGTCCAGACACACAGCTAGTCATTTCGTAAAGCTAAACCAACTTCTTTTCGATGAGAAAGTTTTTGAGGTTTTTCATTTGCCAGATTCCAACAGAGAGGAGTATTGATGTCTGAATAATGGCCCACCGCAAAACGTTTCCATTTGTTTCCTCACTCATTTGGCGAAACTTCTCCTCACGTTCCTGGTTGCAGTAAAATAAACACATACAGATTACACATAATCACCAGAGAGTGAGTACCCCTTGGAAAACAGATGACACTCAGTCTGGTTCTTATTCTGATCCTGGCAAGCAATTAATATGGTAACATTTTGTTGTCAGGCCATCCTGCCTGCGTTTGCTTACCCTTTGGAAATTTTGCTGCCTGCTAATGTAACGCATCTGGTCAATGAGATGTTGCAAGTTGTACTCCATTGCTTTCATAGTGTCCTTTGCCTTCGCAGCATTAGGATCAATGGTATGCTCGCCCATCTGGACATCTAAATGCACTTTCTGTACATAAAGAGAATAGTAAAAGCACGACTATATCTGACATTTTGAAATTCAACATATGAGGCCACAGCATTTCACAACTCACCAAACGATCTCCAGCAAACACAGAGAACCTGGTGGAGTTGGACTGCATGCACAAGAAATGTTGACCCGAAGCATGGGAGCTAAAGGTGAATTTTCCATATCTTCCAAAGCGTTTTAACAAGACCACCTGCATATGACAGAACGCATCAGAGGAATTGTTGAAGGTGGTTACAGTTAAGAGTTCATTTGAAGAGTTGAATGCTTCAGACCGCATGGTCAGGGTCTCTCACAGTCACGGTTAAACCAAGGTGTTGGATATTGGCCTTTTTATTTCCATCCCAGTGCTCTAGCAGAAAGACGCCTGAAGGGAGAAACCAACAGTCAATGATACTATACTGTATTCCATATTACAACATTTTTACAGTACGTTAGGACCAGTGCAGCTACTTTCTATGTGCAGTGCACTACAGTACCTTTACTCCATGACCCACAAAACTGAATTCCTATTGATACATGTTCAAATCTTGTTGGAATAAAGAGTTAAATGGATCATTCACCACATGAAAATGGCATTTCTGTTATTTTGTGAAGAGGTTAAGGAAATAATTATGCAGGTCTGTGTTTTTACTCCACAATATGTAGTTTCCATAACCATTATATTCCAGTCCCTTTTAATTCTAGATAAAATGGTACGACATATTTGAATTACTTATGATAATACACTTTTTACCTGACATATATATTTTTTTAAATAAACAAAATGACAAAATGACAAAATGGGATCCTCAAATCTGGCCCACGAGATCCACTTTCCTGCAGAGTTTAGCTCTAACCCTAATCAAACACACCTGAGCATACTAATCAATGTCTTCAGGATTATTAGAAAATCACAGGTAGCTGAGTTTGATCAGGGTTGGAGCTAAACTCTGCAGCGCATTGGACCTCCAGGGCAAGATTTGAGGAACCCTGGTTTAGTAGATATAAGCCCCTAAATAGTCTCTGACTTGGCTGTTTTCTTGATAAGAGTGGGCCAAATGTATCACACCAATTATCGAAAACGTTTGCCTCCAGAATTTATCTTGATGTTTGGACCACAAACAAACAAAAGCCCAAACATCAAGTCAACAATAAAGGTTCTACACATATTAAAAGTAGGATTATATTTTCAAATTGTATATTAAATCACCTGTTAGTGTGAGCAGTATATAAGGAAAAGTGTTCCGGGCCCATTCAGGATCAAATAACTGATTCGTCTTGTGTAATAGAGCAAATATGTATAGCATTGTATAACAGCACAATTCATCTTCACTGACCTGACACAAGTGTGTCCTCTGGAATCTCCTCAATGATACACTTTTCCTCCTGTTCCCCTAAATCAAAATACATCGCAGGAGCCAAAATGACAAAACTGGCTAGCAGCAGGCCTGTCAGCCTCACATTCATTACTGTAAAACAATTCATTTTTAAGGTAAGAAAGTTACAAGTAACAATAACACGACACTAGTAAAGCTTTATGTGTCCAGCAGGTTTAGTGTGAGAAATCTTCAGCTGCTGTTTGTAGAGTCATATTTAGACAAGGTAAACAGAAAGTAATGATAAGACTAGGGAGAAACCTAAATATGTTGATAGAAATAGTCAACCTATTACCTGTCTTGCTTTGTTAAGATATATAGTACAGTCCAGCCCGAAAACTATTTAGACACCGTGTCACACTTGAAAATGTTGGCATTAGAAAACAAAATATCAAACCAAATGTCATTTATTAGAAAGACATCAGTTTTCGAGCCAAATATTTCACAAAAAGGTTTCAAAAGAGGATCAAGATAAAATATTTTGGGACACTTTGTGACCATGTCCATAATCACTGTGATGAACAACACCAGAATGTGGTTACCTGAGTGAACCCTAGAACTGATTCATTGACTAAAATGCTTATTAAAAGACACTGCAAAAATGGCTTTGAATAGTGAAATAAGAAAATGTCTGGCATCATTTGATGTGATCCTTGATATTCAGACATTTTAAGTATGACTTACATGCCCAAATAGATGAACAATTAATATTGCATTTTTTATCTTTTAGAAAAGTGTAATACATTTTCACACAAGCATGACAAAGAAACTTGTTTTAAATTTTTCTATGTACAACTTTATATACAGTTTTGCAATTAATGTACAGATATCATCCAATGATGCAACATATTTAGAGGAGAACAGAGTATATTTTACTGAAGATGTTTATCTCCACTAGTGAGCTTAATCATGTCAATGGTGAGTTTGTTTTTCCACCAGAGAGCACCAGACTCCATGAACAGTGCATGAGGACAGTGTGTGACACTTACAGCAAACTCAGCCTATAAGCTCCTGCTATTAGAGCAAATATTGCTGTATTGAAAGTATTTTTGACATCTGCAGTTCCTCATACTTTACTCTCAAATGAGATACACTTACTGAGAATTTACTTTGGGTACATCAGTCTTCTTTTTAACTTGGGGTATGTTGCCTAACCTGTTCATTACCACGTTTAAGCTTGTTAGCTCACCAGCAACATCATAGCTTTAAAAGAACAAAGTCATTCCCTTTAAAATGTCTCATTTTAAAGCTGTTAACTAGTAGATTCTTCCCTGTGGATGAGGTATGGATGGTAGGTCCTCTTTATTTTCACACACAGTTGTCAGGGATACAGAGCTTCTTTTCCTCTAGGGGTGGGCAGGCAACCCCATTGTTTGCAGGATGCATGTGAATATAGCGGGTTCTGTGTTTTACCCCGTTCTCACCACACTGACCCTTACAAAGACCCCAAGGTGACCAGACAGACACCTCACAGTCCAGAGGGGTATCTGTAGAAAAAGAGATGTTGATTAGTACTAATAATTTGAGGAGAACTGGGAACAAATAATTGTAGTTGTTAATAATAATTGTAGTTCATTAAAATAAAATCATCATAAAATCTGCCGATCAAAACTTGTTTTGGTGTACTATTCCTTTAAAAAGTGAAGTGACAGTGACGTGTAGCCAAGTATGGTGTCCCATACTTGAAATTTGTGCTCTGTATTTATCCCATCCAAGTGCACACACACAGCAGTGAGTAGTGAACACACACTGAGCAGTGGGCAGCCATTTCTGCTGCGGCACCCGGGGAGCAGTTGGGAGTTTGGTGCCTTGCTGTACATTCACTCCCCCCCACCTACAATCTACCGAGACTTGAACCCACAACCTTTTGGTTACAAGTCCGACTCTCTAACCATTAGGCCATGACTGCCCCCAAATAGTTATTAGCCCAATTAAATGGGGCTAATAAGGCTAAGCAACTTGATCTCAGGAAAACATAACTAGTTTATGTTTTTTGACAAATTGGTGGCAAATTCATATGAATTTGTACTATTTGAGTCGTGTGAAAATTAAAAAATAAAATTGCAGGAAAAAAAACAAGCAAGAAGCATGATCTAACCAGTTTGTATGAAAACGTATGAATGGCAATTGTACTAATTCAAATGAGTTTGTCACCAATTTGCCAAAACTTTCATTAAAATTGCCATGAAAATGTTTTGGGCTAAGCATTTATATTCATATTATTTGTAAAACATTTATATTATTTGTGAAGTGTAAAAAAAATGAAAAGTTGCCATTTAAGTTGAAATTTAGCATTTAATTTAATGTTTTATGATACATTAAAGTTTAGGGCTGAAATAATTGCTTCTCATCCTGAACCTGCCTAGAGAGATCTCCTGATTCACCGATGCTTTCCAGAAATCCTGACTTGTAAAAGGTTGATATCTATCACAGACTTTTGTACAAGTAGGAAAACAGAAGGATGGAATCAAAGCACACACGACAAACACTTCCTGAGTTCTGAGTGGCAGAAAACTTTGAAACGGATTGGCCTCCATTATCGTGTTTGCAGTTTGTTGTGTTGGTTACCATGGGAGTGGATAAACTTTTCTACAGCCCGCAATTTAATCACCACAAGTTCTCTCTACGGATTTGTAGTGTTTCTCTTGAAAACGGAATACATGCATTTAAGATTCAAATGCAAGTATATAATGAATAAGTTCTGTATGAGGAGACAATGCCAGACCATTACAGCATTATTTTTTTACAAACAATTCCCAATGCTTACTTATGAGAGACCCATCTATTTCATTCCCACTTGGAATCTGATTGGACTGGGTCGGCTGAATGGGTAAGCTGAAGATCTGGTTGTTCTTGATCTTTGTTAGGGAGACTTTAGCTATTTGGGGGAGATGCTTCAGTCTGGGATAGTAGAAGGAGTTTGCAGGGTGACTTGGGAATGATGCGGTTATCTGTTGAGAGAAGACATATCTGTAACAAGATCTGTAATAAGACCTCCATCCCTGCAGAAAAATGTCGGTTAGGTGGTCCGGTTTGCTGGTTTTAGGAGGCATTTTGACCACTGACAAACTGAACCAGCTTAAACCAGAAAACCACCTCATGCTGGTTTAAGTGTTTGTTTGTTTGTTTTTTTCTCAGCAGTGACTGGTTCCCTAAGTAGGCAAACTCTGCTGAAAAGAATACATCTTAAACTTGCTTAAGATTGTTTCTTGGTCTCCTCTGGCCTCCAAGTCTGGTCAGGCTGGATTTTGAAAACTTTTCAGTTGGTGAGGCTGGGAAACCAGCTGGTTGCCCAGTTAAACACCAGCTTGGCCAGGCTGGGAGAACAGCTTGACCCAAAAAGAAAGACCAGCAAACCAGCTCATTCTGGTCTAAGAAGCATTGTTTCATGGAAAACATTATAAATATATATGACTTGTAGGGTTATCTGCTTTTAGACATTACCTGAGTGATCTTGTCTTGAGGAATGGTCTCAAAATTTGGTGAAGAGAAGGTGAAACCACTATCTGTGCCGGCATCGTAGGGGTAGAGATCTAGGCTTATGTTTTCTATCCAGTTATCACCCTCGCACAAGTTTAGACTGTCTATTCCAACAAACCAGTCAGGACTTGGCACAATACGGACAATGAAGGACAGCTGCAAAACAAGAAGACCATTAGTGTTCTGTTCCACTCTGGTTTTTAGCTTGCTCATTAGCTAGTATGAGTTGCTGGCTGGTTTTCATTTGAAAAGTTTTATTATTTACAATTATCTCTATAATATTTTATATGGAATGCCTGGGAGGCCAGTGAATGCTTTGGATCTTCCAATGCATCTTCTGACTGAAAACATCTGTGGTTTTTTATTTAAAAACGACTGAAAACAAAACAGCTTAAACCAGCCAATGGTCATTTGCTGGTCTTACTGTAGATGATCAAAGATGGTCTAGTCTGTATCTCAGTATAGCCAAATAAGAGTTTAGTTGGTTGATCTGGTCAGCCTCGGGGTGTTTCAGCCTGACCAGCTAACCGGAAACCCTTCTAACTGGATTTGATATTCATTCGAGTAAAATATAGCTGCATAATATGCATATAAATACGTCATATGCAGGGCCATGATTTGGTGCTGAAGAAAGGTTCAGGCTTTTCCTTGCTTTAACCTACTGCAGTGTACTTACTAAGGAGTGTCTTGCATAGACTTCAAATTCTGTGGTTGCCTGACCGGTTCCTCCAACCACAGCTGGCGCTGAAAAGAGGCCATAGACGCTCTGGATCCGTTCCCCAGCTGCCTCCACTTCCTTTATCAGGGTCCAAGCCTCTGCTCTCTCAGAGAACTCTCTCACTCCATTACTGGCGTACTCGTTCCTTTGCCAGATGTGATAGTCTGAGCTGTGAGTTACTCCTAAAATGAAAATTATATTTATTTCCGATGTGTACTTCTACTTCAGTGCATAACATGCTGCCCAAGCTCTGCCATCATTGTCTTGCTCAGACGCATAGGAACAGAGTGTGAGTTATACAGTGGCTTGTGAGGGGTTGAATTTATTTTATAGGACATTTTTAGGCATAAAAATCTCGAGCAACCCAGATTATTTTGGGCATCCCTAAAGCACAGTTTAACACTGCCAACTATCAGTGTTACTGTATTTTTATATACTTTTGTGATAATATACAAAAATCTATAAGAACGTTTTCAATAATGATTTTTATTATCCATATTAGCCATAATCCAATAACGATCAGCAAGCAGCCATGCAAAAAAATACACACATTGGCTAATAAGTTTATAAAACATTGTTAAAACTTTAAAAACAACACAATATTTTTACTGGCATTTGACATCCATGAAAACTTTCCACTGCACTAAAGTTCTCCAGATTATCAAAATGTTCTTTACACTAAGAAGAAAAAAAAATTATTTTAAGAACTGTTCCCAGAAAGGTTTTTTGGGGGAACCAAAAATGGTTCTTCTATGCCATCACTGTGGAAACCCCCTTTTTTAACCTTTATGTTAAGTTTGCATATCACCTAACCTTTGTTTTGACTTCCTTTGGAGGGGTTAATCATAGTTACTGGGTCAAACCCCCTCAATAGGAACAATGTGAAATGTTTGGATGAACAGACAGCAAATGTTAAACATTTTTACAAGAATAATGGTTACTACTACCCTGTTCTTACTCATAAGATCAGCCCACTCACCAATGACTGGAGACCACTGAGCAGGCGGCCTGTACAGAGGGTAGTGTTTGGGGAAGGCAGTCTGAGTCCACTGGCCGGTAAACGTCAGTCTGTACTTGGCTGCAGACGGTGCCATGCACACGCGGTCCACGTCGACCGGCATTGCAGGGACTCCACTCAGCAGGGCCAGAGTCCCGGTAAGCCACTGCAGCCAGCAGTTCACTTTCAAAGATGTCATCTTTTCCATGCTGGTTCTGTGAAGCAACAATAAACTGTTTTACCAGGCATGTGGATGCATGCCATAACCAGGTTTGGACACTATGGACCACTCCTTCCTAAACTACTGTATATGACAATGGTAAAACAGGGGAATTAAAGACTTTACATAAACTCCTCTATGAGTGATTTGGTGTAACTGTGCCATACACTGACTAAGAAGAAAATAATGTAGATCAGGATAACCAAATTCACTCTCTGTGTTTCCAGGCATTCTTACATGAAATATTCAGAAGGATTGGCAATGAAATTGCATAATTTTTTGAAATTGGTTAAGCGATACTCAATATAATATTTTATAAATATTTTTTTAATCACTATGTTATATTAGCATAGGTGGTTACATCAATTTATATTATTATTATCCAACTTCATGCACCATGCACTATAATTAATTTAGACATTATTATATTCAAAATAGAATTAATTTAGTATGTATACACAGTAGTATTTATTATGTATTTGTCATATCAAATACTACCTTTAAATGCATGTGCCCTAAAAAAGGATTTGAATTGATCATAATTAAGCAGAAGCAATTCAACATTGTGCAGCACAAATAAAACATATAGTTAAAGAAAGTACTTACAGGTTTTGATGAGGTTTTCTGCAGAAAAGCTGAGTGGTAGTCACCTGTGCCCAGGCATTCAGAGGAAGACTGCAAGATTACTGTGTGTCTTCAAGCTATTTATGCGTTTCCAGCGGTTCCCACAGTCTAACAATATCAATAACCTCCTGACCCCTCCCAGATATAGTATCGAGCTCTCCACACTCTACATTACAGTTCCATGCATGATTTCCCCATTGGTCTCGGGAAACGAGTCACCGTTTGAATCAAGATTCATACTTTTTTTCCCTCTCCCAACCAGAGATGCATAGAGAAGGCAGCATTATGAAGCTCCTGAGGGTTTCGTAGTCAGTTGAGGAGGAAGTATTATAGGGTTGGTTGATTGTGGAAGCAGGCTTGGCTGGTGGATCAGCAGTGTGGAAGCACCCAGTAAGCCGAAAGCTAACAGATCCCGCCTGCAGCCAGTAATTGCTTCCACATGCTCACATTTTGCCCCTCACCCTTCTCAAATTCTCTCCAGTTTCTTGACACTTAATTTGCTGAGAGCTGTTTGGATGTGGTTTTCTGCAAACCAGTTCCATTTCTGAGAGCTTACTTGAAGGTTTTTTAATATTCTTCTGTTGTAAATCGGGCTTTGGTCCAACTGGATTGCGACATCTAATGTGTTTTATGCCTGTCTCAATTTGGGGTCAGTTTCTGTCAACCATCCCTCGTTGTTCATTTGAGTTGTCTCACATGTCACTCCATTTGGTCACAATGGACTAACTAAAATATGAATAGAAACTACAGATAGTGTGTTAAAATGAGCTTGGATTGATCACACAAATTTAACAATAACTCTAAGGAAGTAATAAATACATTAGAGTATCATTTGCAAAAAAAAAAAAAAACTCACTCAATCCTAATGTCTTTACCAATACAGTGACACAGGACAATGATGCACAAAAAGCATATGCATTGTACTAATTTAACTAATAAACTAACTACATTTGTTTTGTTTGAGCTGTAAGTGTAACTCTCGCAGAGTTAAAAAAAATATAAATTGTAAGACTTTGCATTGTTTAGGGTAACCAGAAAGCCATATATGCACAATAAATCACCAGACTAGTCTATATTAATCTTATCAAAAATCCATCCATTTTCCAAACCACTTGTTCTATGTTTTGTGGATACTGGAGCCCAATTTTCCAGGGTTCTGGGCCGTGGGCAAGGGAACACCACCTTGTCATAGTAATCAAAAACCAAAAAGTACATCAATTGCATTACATTACTAAGTGTAATTTTTTCTTCTTGAAAGGCACTTCATTACATATGCAACTTTTAGAAAAAGTATTTTAAGAACTACTTCCAGTGCCAACATTTCATATTAATTCTTTATCCAAAGTGACCACCCAGGTTTGTTGTTCTGCTTTGAGGTTTTCCTAGAGACTGCTGATTTCTTTTTTGTTTATTTCTTACCAGAAAACTGTCGGTAACTGGGTCAGTCTGGGCTGTTTTGGGAACTATTGTGTTTGAAACAAAAATGTAACCAATGCAGACTGTTCAGATCTTGGCACGAATGTTTATGAAACCATTAACTAGTTCCAGAAATGATGCCTTTAACTAGGTCACATTATTTTTCTTGGAAAAAAGGTAACTGAAGTTATGATAAAAGTGAAAACATGTTTACAAAGGAACCAATGCCCATCTTTTACTGAAGCCTAAACATGGTAACTGGTGAAACACATTAGATTTTGATCATCCAACACTGTATTACATCACTAGGTTCTGTCATTCAGAAACATGGCTTTTCATATCACTGCAATGCTGATGACACTCAACTCTACCTCTCATTCCATCCTGATGATCCGACGATAGCTGCTCGCATCTCAGCATGTCTAACAGACATTTCTTGCTGGATGAAGGACCATCACCTTCAACTCAACCTTGTAAAGACAGAACTGCTTGTGGTTCCATCAAACCCATCGTTTCATCACAAGTTCACCATCCAGTTAGGCACATCAACCATAAATCCTTCAAAAACAGCTAGAAACCTTGGAGTTGTGATTGATGATCAGCTGACTTTCTCAGACCACATTGCTAAAACTGCCCGTTCCTGCAGATTTGCTTTATACAACATCAAGAAGATCAGGCCCTTGGTTTAATCGGAACATGCTTCACAACTCCTTGTTCAAGCTCTTGTTCTATCCACTATTGCAATGCTCTCTTGGCAGGAATGCTCTTCCAGCCAGTTCTATCAAACCTTTACAATTAATTCAGAAAGCAGCAGCAAGATAAATTTTTAGCGAGTCAAAAATACGCCCCAATCCAGACATCTGTTTATCAATTTGCACTGGCTACCAGTAGCTGCTCGCATTAAATTCAAGGCATTAATGTTTGCCTACAAAACCAACACTGGCTCCGCACCCCTTCACCTAAATTCATTACCTCAGACTTATGTGCCATCTAGAAGCTTGCATTCTGCAAGTGAAAGTCGCTTTATTGTGCCATCCCAAAGAAAAACAAAATCACTTTCACGGACTTTTAAATTAAATGTTCCCTCCTGGGGAATGACCTGCCCAAATCAATCCGAGTCCTTAGCCATCTTCAAGAAACAGCTAAAACACATTTCTTCCATCTTTATTTGACCCTCTAACGCTAGAACTCTCTATTCTTATTCTATTCTTTATATAAAAAAATAAATAAAAACTTGCCCCTTTTAGACTTGCACTCTATTTATTTACTAAATGCTTGCTTTCATAAAAAAAAAAAAAAAAACTAACACTAGCCTTCTATATTCTTTTTCTATTCTATCTACTTGCTTTCTTTTTATTTATTATACAATTAACAAAAGCAAAAAAGGCCTCTACACTAGCTTGCTCTATTCCTTTTCTATTCTGTTTTCTTTTTATTTATTATATGATTTTTTAAAAACCCTTTCTACGTGTACTGCGTTAAGCTAACTGAGACTTGTCAGAGCACTTGCATATCATTGCTCTTTTGTTAGTATTGACTGCTTCTATTGCTATCATGTGTAAGGCGCTTTGGATAAAAGCGTCTGCTAAATGTCTAAATGTAAATGTATTACCCCCATCCACCACACAATGTTCTTCAGTACACTATACCGCCTTGTTAGGTCTTTCTGATGCCTGCTCTCTCTTATAAAACAAGAGGTTCACTGTTGACCCGTAAAGTGAAACTTGCCTGTTATTCCCATTCCCAGTTCCCAGTGTGGCCATCTACTCATAGACCGGAGGTATAAAGAGCAAGATTTACCGGGTCCTTCCTAAAGGAATATTAATTTTTCAGCTTGGTGGCATTTCGCAGTGAATTTGAACCCCTGCTATCTATCTATCGATTCTATATCTAATCTATCTATCTATCTATCTATCTATCTATCTATCTATCAATATTACCTTTTTATCTGTCTATCACAATTTCAGCTATATTGTGACTACTATTAATATTACGTTTTATGCTTAAAAGTATACGGTCATGAAAAGTATATGATTATGAGTTGTTTAGTGGGTGTTCATTGTATTTAATGTAAAAAGTCAGTACAACATAATACAGCTGCTGTACAGACAATTTCATCTTCATTTTGTGCAGCCAGTTCCCTTCAGCAGAAGAGAATGTGAAGTTAAGGGTCAGTGCAGTGATCCTCACATTGGGAGTGTTAACCTATCCAGTGTAATATTTTTGCTGACCGAAATGATTTCTTAGCAACGTTGCAATTGCTGGTTGGGGCTAGACTGCATTATGTAACAGTTTTTGGAAAGTATGTTCTTGGCAATGTGCTTTGTGGCAGTTTACACCCAGACCTTATGTGACAGATCTTAATCCTGATAACTGAGTAAGGGCGTTGACAGAGGTTTCTCTATTGCTAAAACAATATAAAGTAAAAAGTGCAAGCCGTTTGAAGGTGCAACTACGATGCTAATAAAAACCGAAAGATCATATGCCACATTTCAACAGCGAATTATGGTCAATATGAAACATGCCCTAATGTGGTATAAGGGTGAGAATATTGTAAAAAAGAAAAATTGTGCATGACAGGGCTTGATTTTATCCATCAGGAATTGCATGGATAGTGAAAAGAGGACATTACCAGAATGAAGGACTGAGACGGGAGGTTGATGGTCATGTTCAACCTCTAGACCAGTGTTTCCAAAATGGGAGTTTGTGCACTCTCAGAAAAAAAAGGTACAAAAGCAGTCACTGGGCCAGTACCTATTTAAACGTTTTGTATCTTATTTACTCCTAAAAGGTGTGTATTAGTACATTAGTACCTAAAGTGTACATATTAACACCTAAATGGTACATACCTTGTGAAAGGGTACCACCTCAGTGACAGCTTTTGTACCGTTTTTGTTCTGAGAATGTGAGCTGATGGAAATCAAATCAAATGTAAAATTAAAATAAGTAAATGTGCCTGCACATTCTATTGAAATAAAACTGAAATCACAATATAGTTAATGTAGCGATTATCAAATGAAAGGCTGCAATTTAATTAAAGTAGTATACAGTCTGTTGCGCTGCACATTTCAGAGTGAAATGTAGCGCGATTGATGATTGTTTTCAGCATCAGAGCAGCTCGGTTCACAGTAAATGCTGTTGGGAACACAATATGTTGATAGAAGTTTACAGCATTTCACAGGTATTCCACAAAAAAAGCTAATATATAAATAAAAGTTGAAGCATTTTAATGTTTGAATTAAACGCTTTACATGTTACTAGTTCTAGCATTTGTAAAACTGCATTTTTCCCATCTCAAAAATATATCTAAATTACGACCTATGCTCTCAATGTCAAATGCAGAAACGTTAATTTATGCATTCATGACCTCAAGGTTAGATTATTGTAATGCTTCATTGGGTGGTTGTTCTGCACGCTTAATAAACAAACTCCAGCTGGTCCAAAATGTAGCAGCTAGAGTTCTTACTAGAACCAGGAAGTATGACCATATACAGAAAAAAAGGGATTTAAAATTGTACCTTTTGGGGTACAACAGCTTGTGCATGGAGCAGTACCCTTAAAAGGAGATATTTGTACCTTTTTTACCCCTAATAGGTACATATTAGTACCTTAGAGTAGTAATGCGTACCCTTAAGGTACTAATATGTACCTATTAGGGGTAAAAAAAGGTAAAAATATGTCCTTTTAAGGGTACTGCTCCAGGGATAAGCTGTTGTACACCACAAGGTACAATTCTGGCCCCTTACTTTTCTGTGTGTATTAGCCCGGTTCTGTCAACACTGCACTGGCTCCCTATTAAACATCCTATAGATTTTAAAATCTTGCTTATTACTTATAAAGCCCTGAATGGTTTAGCACCTCAGTATTTGAACGAGCTCTTATTGCATTATAGTCCTCCATGTCCGCTATGTTCTCAAAACTCTGGCAATCTGATAATACCTAGAATATCAAAATCAATTGTAGGCGGCAGATCCTTTTCCTATTTAGCGCCCAAACTCTGGAATAACCTGCCTAACATTGCTCGGGAGGCAGACACACTCTTGTCAGTTTAAATCTGGATTAAAGACCCATCTCTTTAACCTGGCTTACACATAATATACACTAACACATTTCTAATATTCAAATCCGTTAAAGGATATTTAGGCTGCATTAATTAGGACAATCGGAACCGGGAACACTTCCCATAACACCCAATGTACTTGCTCGCTAGAAGAATGGCATCTACGCTAATATTAGTCTGTTTCTTACTTATAGGGCACCGTAGCCACCAGATCCAGTCTGTATCCAGATCAGATGGTCACTGCAGTCACCCGGATCCAGTACGTATCCAGACCAGATGGTGGATCAGCACCTAGAGAGGACTTCTACAGACCTGAATATCTCAGAGAATGTCCCAGAGCCCCAGAGACAGATCCCCAGTGAAGACCTTGTCTCCTAGACGGCCACCGGGACAAGACCACAGGAACCAGTTGAGTCCTCTGCACAATGTGACTTGCTGCAGCCTGGAATTGAACCGCTGGTTTCATCTGGCCAGAGGAGAACTGGCTCCCCGACTGAGCCTGGTTTCTTCCAAGGTATTTTCTCCATTCTGTCACTGATGGAGTTTTGGTTCCTCTGGCTTGCTTAGTTGGGGACACTTAATATCCAGCGATATCGTTGACCTGATTGCAAAGATACTATTTAAACTGAACTGAGCTGGATGATGACATCACTGAATTCAATGATGAACTGCCTTTAACTGAAAATTGAGTGTTTACTATTATAATTTTGCCTTATTGACACACTATTTTCCTATTTAATACTGTAAAGCTGCTTTGACACAATATGTATTGTTATAAGCGCTATATAAATAAAGGTGACTTGAGTGCAAAATTTAAGAAGTACCTTGAGTATTCTGACTTGCAGTGTAAAATGAAAAATATTAGTTCTATAATGATCTAATATTTATTTTCAGGACAATTATAATTTACAACTAATATTTTATACCTTCATTTTCATAATAATAATTATAATTATAATACATTTTAGAAATTATTGCATTAAATTATTTAAATTATTGAGGAGGTCAGCTGACATAATTCGCTACTCTATAGTATGCGAAAAACATCAAAAGAGTAGTAAGTTCGAATTCATAGTATTCGAAAAACAGTAGGCGAAAAGTACCCGGATTACTGTTTCCGCCCGGATTCTGAAGTGTGCATACAATGGACACTTTACTATCCCATGAGGCCACGGGAGAGTATTTATGAATGACAGAGGCGATGGTACGTAATACTGGTACGTATTATTCCAGTCCGTATGTTACTGGGTCAATTGCAAAGCTTGATGCTTTGGCTACTTTTGCATCAACTGTCTTTGGTGGAGAAAAACCTAACTGGCCAACTTATATTGCTTGTGTGATATTGCTTAATTAATATTCATTTAATTTGATGTTGAACATCAATTAATGGTCATGCTGAAAATAGTTTGCAAGGAGACCATGATTTTGAGCTCCTTTCATAGTTTTGAATTTTACCCAAAAGCCATTTCTTTTTGTTTTTTGTTTTTGGACAGCTAAACGTTACATGTGGAGGAGTAATCACACATTTTTATTTTCTTCATCCTAAGTAGCCAATCATCATGCCATGTCTGTAAACCTTCCTATGAGACAACATTATAACCCTGGCAACTCAATGTGAATTTTAAGCACTGGTTTGAGGTTGGGCCTTAAATGTTTTGCTATAAAATGTGTGTTTTTACCCATGTAAACTTTATATCGATATGACTGTAGCCAAATCATATTTGCTGCACTCCAATTATATCACAATTCAAGCAATTCTCATTTTTTCACATTTATCTAGCCTTTTTGTATTTTCTCTGTTGTCTTAAACTTAAACCTTATAACTTCACATCTCATTACTTGAGACTTGTTTCACTCAAAGTTCAAGACCTGAGACTTGGACCAGGACTCTGACTTGGACTCTCTAATGTGCAAGCTACAGGCCAACCCAATTTTTATTTATTTATTTTATTTTTGTGCATGAAGTTTCATCCTTCTAGATCTCTGTAATAATAAGGACCAATTTATTGGTTAAGAAAGGCAAGGATGTTTTTGAATCAAATTCACCTCATCTGTCAATGACAGAAACAGTGATTTGGCATTCGTATTGTTCACAAAATTCCACAGATTTTAAAGGGGCTGATAAAAATGTGACTACAGTCCAGTTGAGTTTAGCCAAATGTGACTTCATCTGCATGTCATGAAGAATTAAATCAAGTTATTTAGCGCAACATGACAAGTCACAAGTTGGTTTGGAAGTTATAACATTTGTGTAGCCTTCATGTACATTTATTGTGCCAAAATCTGTACTATATATATATATGTGTCTATTTGAGACAAACAAACTGCTGTGGAGTTAACTCTTTACTATGATTCTTGAAAATGTGACTTTAAATTACCTTGGAAAGTCAAGTACATGCTGTATGTTTATGCCAAAATGTTTTGGAAAGGAACTTGGGGAAAATATTAGACATTGTCTGAAGGATCATAGAAGAATCATACCAAGTTAATTTTTTCCCTGTTATTCCTTCAGGCATTGTTCCAGACAATGTTGTAATTGTTGAAATCATATAGGTCAGTTTATGATAAAGAGCTGATGTTTTCAGTGTTTTCAAAGATAAAGAGCTGGTGTTTCCATGACCATGTTTAAGAATAGTTTTTGTTTTTGCAGGGATTTTGGATGAAGAACATGTTAGTGAATCACAGAGAAACAGATTAATCTCTTTATTTTTAAAGTTTTGTTTAATGAGACATGCTGTCATTAGAGCTCACTGACACTGACTGCTGTTTTTGTTGTGACATCTTTTCCTTCTTCTTGTAAAATGTTGTTACATGTTAATCTGTCTACGATTTGCCTTGGTGTTGTATGCTTGCTTTTTAATATTATTAATAATTTTACAATTAGAAATAAACTGAACCATAAAATAATTTCAAATAAATTCTATAGTGCATTGGATATTTATATGAATTTAAGAGTAATTGAATATAATTTGAAAGCATAACAACTGAAAGCATAACAACTGAATAAACATCAGTTGTTTTAAACATCATAATTAAAAAAATATAATTAAATAATTACAACTATCTATAAGGCTGCCACAACTATGTATGAATGATAATGAATATTGTTCATATTAAACAACATTTTGAGATTAGTAGTGGTGCTTAAAACATTATTTTTCACTTAGTGCTCTTGTGACAAAGAATAAGAAGAAGAACAATATTACCATCTAATATTACACACTAACATGATAGTTTCTTAAATGTATAATGTTTTAAATATGTAACTATATTAACTTACAATAGTTAAAGGGGTCACATGATGCTTCTAAAAAGAACATTATTTTGTGTATTTGGTGTAATGAAATGTGTTTGTGCGGTTTAAGGTTACGGATTATAATGACTTATACTGTCTTTTTACGCGGCGCGATGCAACATTTTATAAACATAAAACCATGCCTGCATTTGTGATCGGAGAAATGACAAACAACAAGTGCTACTCTACACTGCCCAAAAAACTCGCGTTTAAATCATCAGTGGCAAATCCTTTAAATATAAAAAAACATATTTACAGTCTGTGAGTCAGAACAGCCGGCATTGTAGTCTACTCTCCCAGGATCAGGAAACAGTCCATAAAATGTGCTGCACATATCTGGATATTTGGGTTGAAGTGTTCTGAAACATTGTTGTAAATACAACTTATCCACTGATTTCTAGTCGTATCCTCTTTGGAAGACCAAACAAAGTAGTTTTGCTTTCACACGGAACCGCGTCACACACCATGCTAGAGTGAGCAGAGCGGCGGCTTGAGAAACGGCGCGGCCCGCGGGGTTGCGCAACCCATGTGACTACCACCGGCTGTACTCCGCTTCGTCCCCGTAAGCCGGATCCGTCGATCCACACGGCAAAGTTGATGTTTTCCTCATCACCAGCCTGATCAGCTCCGCATGATGGCCTATATTGTCCTCTTTTTGGAAGGCCAACCAAACACACAGCTCCTTCGACTGGCGGCGGCAACAACATCTACAGGCAAGAATAGTTACTCCCTTTCTTTCTTTTCGTAAATATTTATGCGGCTTTATGCAAATCTTCCCACACAGTGACGTAGATATGTGGGGGCGTGTTAGAGCGAGCCGTTTTAGGTAGCGTGGCTGACTCTTAACTTTATAAAGAATATCTCTTTGAATTTAAGACTATAGTCTTTGCAACTTTACAGATCTTAATTATGCACCAAGAGCTTGTAACACTACAAAGAGAAAGGAAACATCGCAGGTTACTAACCCCTAGTTCCTCAAGGGAAACGAGACGCTGCGTTGGAAACGCTAGGGGAACGCCCTTCAGCTTGACGGGCTCTGAACCTCGTGTGTAACCAGACCAATAGATGGGCGAGACGTCCGGCGTGTTACCTATACCCGGAGCTATAATCACGTGCAGTGGAGACCAGCTCCATCCATTCATCTTCTAGGAGGAAGCAGCGCTGGCAGGGACCCGGGGGAAAAAAAGTATGAAACCGAGACGCAGCGTCTCGTTCCCACCTCTCGATGACTAGGTTACTACGTACCGAGCGGTTCCTCTTCAGGAACTTGAGCTGCGTCGGAAACGCTAGGGGAACTAGAATGCCCACGCTGCCAGACTTCCAAGTCCTTGCCTAGTGTGGAAGACTGCACAGCTTTGGCGAGAGAACAGAAGAGCCAGGAGTGGTTTGCATGTCTAGGTCATAGAACCTGACGAATGTCAGGGGCATGGACCATCCCACGGCATCGCAGATGTTCTGCATGGAGACACCTGCCAGGAAGGTCTCAGAGGCCGCCACACTTCTAGTAGAGTAAGCCTTGAGCCTAAGAGGTGAAGGGAGATCAGAGGACTCATAACAGATAGAGATGGCATCCACTATCCACCGACTGCTCTTGGACGTAAATGCCCGTGCTCGATATCCTGCTTCACCACCTGGGTTAAGCATCTCCTTCCCCGGGCCTCGCCACTCCCTCGTACAGGATTACGGGGGGGCCCCCTCCCAAATTCAGATGCCCAGGAATATGTACTGCTCTCAATGAAAGGATTTTGCCCTGGACCACACAAGGATCTGGTACGCTAGTTCGTACAAACGGCGTAAACGCAGATCTCCCTGGTGGTTGATATAAAAGACCACAGCTGTGTTGTTGGCGCGCACCAACACATGGCGATCTCTTAAGTCTGGAAGAAAGTTTTTGAGGGCTCGAAACACGGCCAGCAACTCCAGGCA
This sequence comes from Sinocyclocheilus anophthalmus, assembly GCA_018155175.1. Classification (NCBI taxonomy): domain Eukaryota; kingdom Metazoa; phylum Chordata; class Actinopteri; order Cypriniformes; family Cyprinidae; genus Sinocyclocheilus; species Sinocyclocheilus anophthalmus. The sequence continues at coordinate 96,624 of JADLZN010011897.1, read as the reverse complement.
GTTGATGTGCCAAGTGAGATGGCGACCACTCCACAGACCGCGGGCAAGGTGGCCACTCATGACCGCTCCCCAACCGGTGAGCGGACGCTGCCTCGTAGCGTTCCCGCTCGCCAGGAGCCCCCCACCGTCCCTGACCAGAACCATGTTCCTCCCATGTCCCGCATGTAGGCATCTCCGCGTGACCTTGAACATGCGAAGCAAGTTTCCCCTCGGGGAGAACCCCCTGGTCTTGAGCCACCCCTGTAGGGGCCTCATGTACAGCAGGCAAATAGGTATCACGTTTAAGTGCAGTTGTGACCGGCCCTTCTATTGACTCTCTTACTGTCGTGAGGATTGACTCGATTCGAGCAGGAGACAAATGTGCCTGCATCATGGTAGAATCCCACACCACGCCTATATAAGTGGTTCTCTGTAGTGGAGAAAGCACACTCTTCTTGGCGTTTAGTCACAACCCCAGCGCTCTCCTGTGGGCGAGACCGACATCACCCCCCCCCCCCCCCCCCCCCCCCCCCCCTCGATGTCGAACCACCTCGCTCTGACTGAGCTAGAAAAAATCAACCAATCTCCGATATAGTTAGTAGCTGACTGCCTGAGTCGCACGGAGCCGGGCCTCATCCACACACGTCGTGAAAGTGCGGTTAGAGTGCAGGCCGAAGGAAGAACACGATCTTGTAAACTTGCCCCTGATCACACTCAGAACTTCCTGTGAGTGGAAATTGTACTGAATTATGCTTCCTTTAGATCGATCGTGACCAACCAGTCCTCGGACCTGATCTGAGACACGACTTGCTTGAGAGTAAGCATCCTGAACTTTAGTCGCATGACTGAGCGGTTCATATGACGTAGATCTAAAATGGGACGCAACCCCCCCATGCTTCTTCTGAACTATGAAGTACCGGCTGTAGAACCTGGACTGCCTCACATGAGGAGGGACCAACTCGATGGTCTCCTTCCTCAAAAGAGTGACTACTTTTTGTTCCATGACCAGAGCCTGCTCGGAGCCACCAGCGTGGGCGTAATCCCATTGAAATGAGGCGGGGGAGAACCAAACTGGATTCTGTAGCCTCTCTCTACAGTGTGCAGGACCCATTGAGACACATTTGGCAGTAGTTTCCACGCTGCCAAATATTCTACTAAGGGAATCAGTCTCTCGCGACTGATCTCTGGTGTAATGCAAGCAGCCAGCTCGGTGCCCTGTAACAGAGAACCGGCAGGGAACGACCGAACCTGCCGCTCTAGAGACCTCCGCGGAGGTGGCGAGCCCCTTAGCCCCGCTACGTTGGCGGGCGGTGTCTGAGAGTGGCGCTCGCGGGAGACCGCTGCTTCCTGTAACTCCGGCAGGGTTAGCAGACCGATTTCCTGAGGGCACTGAGGCGAGACGGACCCCGTGTAATGCGGTGTAACCCGCTGCACCCCAGAGAGGACTGCCCTCATGAGTCCTGGGCCAGTGACGTCAGGACTTTTCGGAACTATGATACCCTGTAGACCGGACTGCCTCGATGAGGAGGCCCACCTCGAGGCCGTCCTTCCTCAAGAGTAACTACTTCTTGTTCCTGAACAGAGCCTGCTCAGCCACCACGTTTGCGTAATCCCATTAATGAGGCGGGGGAGAAACCAAACTGATTGCTGTCGCCTCTCTTCTACGTGTGCAGGACCCAATGAACACCTTTGGCAGTAGTTTCCAACTGCCCCAACGTCCTCCTAAGGGATCGTCTCTCTAGCTGATTCTCTGTGTAAACAGCAGCCGCTCGTGCCCTTAACGGGCGTAACCGTCAGGGAACACCTAACCCCTGCTCTAAGAGACATCAATGGAGGGGCGCGCCTCTTTAGCCCCGCGTACGTTCCACTGGGCGGCGACTGATATGGTGCTCGCGGGAGACATCTGTGCCTGTAACTCCTCCGGGTTTCACGCGATCTCTGAGTGCCCTGAGGCGAGACGGACACCGCTTTATGCGGTGTAACCCTCTGCCCCCAGAGGGACGGCCCTACATGAGTCCCTGTCCTGGTGTCGGACTTTTGGGGCCGGGCACCTCTTAGTCTTAAGGTCGTGGCGCGATCTGGCTTAGCCTTCTAGGCCCTGACCCTAGAGCGTCGCTCTCCCACTGTTCTCGACACGGGTACGTGATGCCACGCTCTGTTTTCTGTTTTTTGGCACTGCTGACCACCGCAACCTCCTCAGAGAAGAGAGGTACACGTGCTCTCACTCGAACATTTTTCATTTATTATTTTCCAGTGACCTCTGTGGCTCTAACTTCTCTTAGTCAGATAAATACTTCATTTTATTGCTTAGAATTAAATGCAGTCAACAACCAGAGGTGTAAATATGGTCTGTTGAGTAAGATTTACATCGAAATCGAATTATGTAATATACGCGTTGCCTCGGCAGCGCGCGAGCCACTCAGTCACACCAACAGCATCAATCTCCTCAGAAAAAGATGGCTGCATCAGCAAGCTCTCACTCAGAGGGGAAGAACCGCAGCGCGGGCTTCCAATCCTAGAGAGCGGGCGCTGGATCATATGCGAACCGGGTGAGATAGGACGATCCTTCTCACCCGTCCCACCAATCAGCTGTGGATTCCCCCGAACCAGTCGCCGCCGTCCTCAGCAGCAGCGGGACTGCATCCAGTCCGGCAACGGACACAGTCCTCGGCAGCGTGCGGCGAGAGCCTTCACAGCGGCTCTTTGTTTTCTTCTTTTTTTCTCTCGAGCCGACTGCGCGAGCCTCCGCTCCCCATGATGCGTTCAATTATAATCATGCATAATTAATGTTGTGTAAACGGTGATTTGTGCACTGGTGGCAGCCTCTGACGCCCTCCGTTCATCGCTCGGAGAAAGACAAGGCGGACGCAGTCCCTCTCCCCGGTGGGAAGTACCGCAGCGCGGGCTTCCGACACCCCGAGAGCGGGCGCTGGATCTGGGGATTAAGGAAGAAGATAGGGATTCGCCCATCTCCATTCCCTCCACCAGATCCAACTGCGAACCCCACGAATGCAGCCGCCGCTCAGCCTCGGCTGAAGCAGGCCGGCCCGCGAGAAACGCTATTGAAGGCTCTCTCCTCAAAGAGAGCCCTCTGAGAGCATAGCAAGGCAGTAACAAACGCTACCAAAATGGCCGTCGGCTCCCTTTTTTTCCGAGAGCTGACTCTGCGTGCTTGCTCTCAAGCAGACAACAAACAAACTGTGTGTATCCCCACCGTAAAGTAACGCGGGCAGGGAAGAACACACAGCCTGAACGCTGCCTGCCCTTGCCTTAGTGTCTGGTTTTGTCTTGAGATTTTGTTTTGACAGACAACACTAAATAAGACTAACAAACAGATATCAGACTGACACACACACAGAGCGCTTGCTGAATGACAAAAGCTGATGCTGGTCTCACCGCACTAGGCAGAGACTTAGAAGTCTGGCGCCGTGGGCAGTCGCGTTCCCCTAGCGTTTCTGACGCTCTCGAAGTTCCCTTGAAAGGGAACGTCTCAGGTTAAGTATGTAACCCTAGTTCCTCGAGGGAACGAAACGCTGCATCTCGGTGCCATACTTCCGGCGTCCCTGCCAGCGCTTGCTTCATTCCTAGAAGCTGACGCTGGTCTCACCGCACGTGCTTTTATAGCTTCCTGGTCATTACGTCACCCGCTGTGACGTCTCGCCCATCTATTGGTCAGATTACACATGAGGTTCAGAGCCCGTCACGCTGAAGGGCGTTCCCAAAGCCTTCTCCGACGCTCAGGTCCTAAGAGGACTATAATCGCATCAGATGACCCCTTTTAATCATAGTGATTTCCCCAAGTAGATTGCATTTTGTCAGCAGCTCATTGTTGGTCACGCTATTAACCCGACACCTACCCCTAAATCTTACCCTCACCTGTGCAAATCACAAATTTTAAGTACAAATATAATTTGGCCAAATTCTTAAGCTGTGTCTTCCTTAGAGGACCTGGACCTGTCAATTATCATGAAAAACATCTTCAGGCTACATAAGATGTCAAGAGGAGTTCATTATAATGGAACATATCCATATGGAAGTACCTTAGGATGGAATTTGGCTTTACCCAATTGTAAAGCCAGATCTGTAAAGCTATGTCTACACTGTTTTGGCATACCTGGTGGAAAGGCTTGATCATAACATCTCACGTGCATCACTGCTTCCAAAGACACCCAGTGCTGAATCGTGTGGCTCACTAGTTCAAGAAAGCCAAACTGAAAACTTTCAGAATGGGGTCAGTCCTGTCTCACGTGTGATCTTACAAGCACATGAGTGAGACGGCATGGATTCACTTTACAAAGGTAAACTAAATGGCTCAAGACAGCTGGAGCGTGGCACTAACTGAAATAAAGCCAAACCCATTTTTGGAAATGTAAAATTGTACATAAGACTAATTTGAGATATTTGCATTAAAGTTTAAAAATGGTCTACATGGTTTATATAGAAATTTTAATGGTCTATTAAGAAATAATTTGTCAAACTCTACTTCCAGCTTTTCCACATATGGACAACAAAAACTTTGGAAATCTGGGTCAAGCAAGAGCCATTCGTAAAAACAGTGATTGACAAAACAATTACACATGCTTGCAAAGCCAGGGCTTCTGTCCAAAACCTGTCAGTCTTGTAAGTTTTTCTTTTATGTGCTTTGTTGTGTTTAGCTATTTTTTCCTAATCTTTTCTTCAGAAGAGCCTTTTTTTCTATTGGGATCTGCCATTGATATCCATCATGTAATGTAGTTGATGTAATTAAATATTTTATAACAATTAAAACAGTTTCATTTTTTTTATTTATTCACGTTAAAATTTTGGTTTAATATACAGAGACAACTAGCAAGCCATTCTTCAGTTGTTTGAAAGTTTACTGCAAATATCAGAAAGAGCTTTATTGCCAAGTACGTTTGCACATACTAGGAATTTGTTCTGGTGACAGAAGCTTCCATAAAGACAACAGCCACAACAACAACACAGATAATAAACAATCTTGGATAAAAACCGCGGTGTGGTAGTTATGTATATATTATATATAATATTATTATATATATATAATATACAGTGGGTACGGAAAGTATTCAGACCCCCTTAAATTTTTTCACTCTTTTTATATTGCAGCCATTTGCTAAAAACATTTAAGTAAATTTTTTTTCCTCATAAATGTACACACATCACCCCATATTGAAAGAAAAACACAGAATTATTGACATTTTTGCAGATTTATTAAAAAAAACGGAAATATCACATGGTCCTAAGTATTCAGACCCTTTGCTCAGTATTTAGTAGAAATCTTTTGATCTAATACATCCATGAGTCTTTTTGTGAAAGATGTAACAAGTTTTTCACACCTTGATTTGGGGATCCTCTGCCATTCCTCCTGCAGATCCTCTCCAGTTCTGTCAGGATTGATGGTAAACGTTGGTGGACAGCCATATTTAGGTCTCTCCAGAGATGCTCAATAGGGTTTAAGTCAGGGCTCTGGCTGGGCATTCAAGAACAGTCACAGAGTTGTTATGAAACCACTCCTTTGTTATTTTAGCTGTGTCCTTAGGGTCATTGTCTTGTTGGAAGGAAAACCCTCGGCCCAGTCTGAGGTCCTGAGCACTCTTTAGAAGGTTTTCATCCAGGATATCCCTGTACTTGGCCGCATTCATCGTTCCCTCGATTGCAACCAGTCGTCCTTTCCCTGCAGCTGAAAAACACCCCCACAGCATGATGCTGCCACCACCATTCTTCACTGTTGAGACTTTATTGGCCAGGTGATGACAGTGTCTGGTTTCCTCCACACTCGCTTAGAATTAAGTCCAAAAAGTTCTATCTTGGTCTCATCCAACCAGAGAATCTTATTTCTCACCATCTTGGAGTTTTTCAGGTGTTTTTTAGCAAACTCCATTTGGGCTTTCATGTGTCTTGCACTGAGAGAGGCTTCCGTCGGGCCACTCTGCCATAAAGCCCCGACTGGTGGAGGGCGGCAGTGATGGTTGACTTTCTACAACTATCTCCCATCTCCCGACTGCATCTCTGGAGCTCAGCCACAGATCTTTGGGTTCTTCTTTCTCTCTCACCAAGGCTCTTCTCCCCTGTTAGCTCAGTTTGGCCGGACGGCCAGCCGTAGGAAGAGTTCTGGTCATCCCAAACGTCTTCCATTAAAGGATTATGGAGGCCACTGTGCTCTAAGGAACCTCAAGTGCAGCAGAAATTTTTTTTGTAACCATTGCCAGATCTGTGCCTTTGCCACAATTGTCTCTGAGCTCTTCAGGCAGTTCCTTTGATTCTCATGATTCTCATTTGCTCTGACATTCACTGTGAGCTGTAAGGTCTTATATACACAGGTGTGTGGCTTTCCCAATCAAGTCCAATCAGTATAATCAAACACAGCTGGACTCAAATGAACGTGTAGAACCATCTCAAGGATGATCAGAAGAAATTGACAGCACCTTAGTTAAATATATGAGTGTCACAGCAAGGGTCTGAATACTTAGGACCATGTAATATTTAAGTTTTTCTTTTTTAATAAACCTGCAAAAATGTCAACAATTCTGTGTGTTTCTGTCAAATATGGGTGCTGTGTGTACATTAATGAGGAAAATTTTTTAACTTAAATTATTTTAGCAAATGGCGGCAATATAACAGAGTGAAAAATTTAAGGGGGTCTGATACTTTCTGTACCCACTGTATATGTAAAAACCAAAAGACACCATTTGTATGCTGTGGTAATATAAGAAGATAGACTAGAATTTACAAGGATGGAATAAATAGGGTATTTTTGCTAAACAAAGTGTTTTGCACACTTTTTCATTGGAAGCGTAAGGGGAAACATTTGCTGTCATGAGTGCATTGCCTGTGGGGAGAAAACTTTCTTGCCTGGCGTGCCTGGTGTTTCGTGTCTCTTTTTCCTTTTTTTCCTGACTAGATACAGTTCTTTAAAGTGGGCACGGGGCAGGCCCGTAGCCAGCTATGAGGCCACTGAGGTCCGGACCTCGGTAAATTTTTCATCTTATGTGATTAACAGCGTGCATCTTCTTAAGGTCATGAAAAAAATTGAAAAGTCATGAAATTTTAAAACCTGGAAAGTTTTGGGAAAAGTCCTGATTTTTTCCGTTAAATCTCTGTATAATGCATTTGTTTAAATCTGCTTTCGAGTTTATAATGGGGAATTCCTGGCAAACATAATCAATAGAGCATGTCAGGTTAATGAGATAATATCCCACATACTATCAGATTAAATCTAATCAATCTCATATCATATGAATACACATCATTTGACAACAGTTGCGAGTGATTCGAAGCCTGTAACCGCCTTCTTCTCTCACTCTTGAGCGGCGCTTCACAACATTGCTTCTCATGGACATCGCCTACTTCGCCCTGCGTATACAAGACTTTTGCTCGGGTTTCCGGGACAGTCAGTGTTGCTAATTTAGCTATTTTGTAGCTAGATTTAACGACTTCCCCGCCGCTTTTGAGACTTTTTTTCAAAAGTTTAGGAACAAATATAGCAACTTCTTGGACAACCCTTATCTAAGTTCTCATCTTGCCCAAAGATCTAAGTTCATCTTTATATAGATCAGAGAATTTGCCATTGTGATGTCATCTAGTTACATTTAGCTACCAGTTTTAGCTACTTTCAAGAAAGGCAGCTTGGCAACATGTGGGCCTCGACTAACAAGAACTGGTCACTTGCCTAAAAATGGATCAATTGTTGTTGCAATCTTCCCGCAAACTAAAAAAAAAACTGCATCCTGCTGGCCTCTGTTTTTTTTTTTTTTAAAATAAAAGCTTTCAAAGCCTCGATACTCGCCGTGCGCCCACAGACCAAGGGTTTCCTAGTGTCACATCACATCACCTCCTAGCGTGAATATGCGCCGCCTCGCGAGTACCCACTTTAGTTATTTTTCGCACTTGAGTATGCCTTATACCGCAGCCAAATACCCCCAAAAAAATGACTTACACAATGGCGTCCGGGCGATTATCCTCATAAAGCAACGTCGGACTTTTGTCTTGAACGAAATGTAAACATCTAACAGAAAAAACCGCATGTGCTGAGATGGAATCCCTTCATCGGCCGGAGTTTGTGACGAGCACCACTTCGCGTTCTCTTTCAAAGTTTGTTGTTGTCAAATGCTAAGATGCTAGGCACGCCTGCTCAAATGAAGTTTTTTTTCCCATAAATATGCACGCTATGGTCAACACAACTCATTCATATGTGCGTGACGGATTGGATCTGTCAATGGGTGCCAATCTTTTCGGACATAATTCCGGAGTGCCGGATCAGGATCCGGTTTGTTCCGGCACAAATTAAGCCCTGGTTTAGACAGTTTGCAATAATGTTGAGCGCCCCTGTTATGAAAATGATCGCTGCTAGACGCTGCGCCGGAGTGAATGAACTTGATAGAGCTGGAAGCGGCGCGGCGCAGCCTCCATGTTGCCAGATCCCGATTATAGAATTTGGACTTGTCTTTTCCCTAATTTAAACTTTGAAAGTTATAAGTAGAGACTTTTCAGTTTGAGTCAGCGATATCCTTTATCTATATCTTAATTTTGCAAAAGGAGTGAAAATAATTTTTGCTTTAATTTTATTTACATTATTTTTCGTTTTTTGTCAACCTGCCTCGCCGGCACTTACTTAAAGCCTCAAAACGCACATGGACCGGTTTTGCCTGACAAGGATTGACATTCGTAAGGGACAGCAAAATTATCATGATATCTCCATAACGTCTTCACCCCGTGTCAAACCGTAGCACCTTTTTTTTTTTTTCAAACAACACACTATAACACACAGATCTGTGAACAAAGGAAATATGCAAAAACAAGCCTGAAGAATCTATGGGCCATGTCATTCATTATAGTTCCGTTTCACATTCTGCTCATAAACTTTCATAAGAGCACTAGACAAGTTATGTATTGTTGCATAACAACTGAAAAAATTATTTTGATGCATAAATAGCTATGATTAAAAATTCTCCCTCCTAAACTAGAAATGTCCTTTCCAACTCTACATGCCAGTACCATCTCCTTTAACGTGTTTATATGTTTAATGAGTTTGTTTTGTGGGTTCTAATAACCAAACACATTTCCTTTAAAAAAAAAAAAAAAAAAACCACCACCCCCTCATGAAATATAAAACTATTTATATATATACAAAAATTGATTGTCAATATAGACAAACTATTTTACATATAGCATGAGTTATTGGGGCGGGGTTATCTGTTTGGCAACCAGTGACAGAAGGAAGGAGTGTTTGGAATTTTTGTCTGAAAACAGTTGTTTAACCAACTAACCAACTGTATCTATCACACTACATGACTGGCCGGGGCTGTCCGGGGCTGAGCCCCGGCACATAGCTCGATTCACTTCAGGCTCGACATTACGCTTCTAACGCCAGACAAGTCATGTTAAACACAGTACCACACCAAAACACAAGGATTATTCCTGAATTGTATTACTTTAGTAATGGTGAATAGTGTATCTCCTACTGTATAAGCATCTATTGACATATCGGGTTCACCTCTCCCAGGTGAAAATCCAACACGCACCATACGAAACTCGGCCCGAGGTCAATTAAAAATGGAATGTTTTTATATTTTATATACAGTAGTTAGGCCACTCACACAATGTTTTTCACCATATGACCCGTTTATTAGTCTAAAACGTCAATTAACCATACAATAATATGGTCCTTAAATTTTAGGCGAAACACAGGGCATTCAACAGCAACAGCCGATTCTTGCTGATTGTTCCGGGTCGAACAATCGGTTTGATCAAAGTTTCATTAGCCCATCATAAACATCGATAAATCTCCGTTGAACGATCGTTGATAATGCTCAATGACTCCTCATCAACGCTCACTACTGCCGTTTTATTTCGTTGAAAGTTCCTTTCCCACCATAATTTCTTGTTCTATTTCAAACATAGCGATTAAAATACTCTAATATTATTTAATGCAGGTGTAGTTTGATTTAATTTGATACATAGCTATACTCACTTTATTATAATTGAATTTATAGATCAAATGTAAGAATTTGAAATTAAATATTAGCGGGAAAATACCCTCTATAAAGGTAAAAAAAAATGCCCTTGTATAAATATAAAAACATTCAGATTTATGTCCAGCGAGAAAACTGATGAGAATATTGCTCAAAATAATCTAGTTGCAAAAACAAAACACACACACGTTCCATATATAATAACAAAGCTCGATACCATGGAGCCCCCCCACATAACAAATCCCAATGTAACCCCTGGTTTTAGGTATTATATTTCTCAAGCATCAGCGGCGCTTCTGCGTTTCTCTCAGATCACGTTTTTGCGATTCATGCTATGTGATCGTCACTCATGTAACGGAGCACCAAGTTGCCTTTCGTCGGCAATCTCCAGAAAAATGTTGCGAGTGCAAACTGGGCCTAAAGTCTTGTAATGTATACCCAGCATAAGCTGAAACCCAATACTTACATTTAAAAGTGTATCTAACGGTTTTTTTAAAAACACAATAAAAAATTGGGCGCATGACCCTTGGATCGTCCGGGCTGCAAAGATCCATGATATCTCACCTGGCAATGAAATATACATTTTGAGATGGCATTTTAAGGCCTTCGAATATATAGCTTTATCGGTATGCTTAGGCTTTGATGCGAGATTTAACACAGAATACTCAACAAAGTTGAAGAGTTGGATCTTTATCATGGATATTGAATATTTAAACCTTTGTGCATAGCCTCAAATGAAATACAGTGTTGTAGGGACGACATATTTTTGTATGCCAAAACCCGGAAACGGAAACCATTTAGTAGTTCCGCTTCCTCGCTGAAGTCAATGGTTTTTTTTGTAATATCATAATACACCCTTGTGCTCTCTCTCTGTAACTCACTAGTCCATTTTCACAGCCTCATTGTGTTTATAATAGTGCTCTTGCAAACTATTCTAACTCAAACTTTCAAGGAAAATGGTTTTAAATAAAGACTGATCAAATAAAGTTGTCAGAAGCTTAATGGCGGTGACATGAAAATTAGCTACTGTGTTGTTTGTTTATAGTCTAACGTTGGCATCTTACTTGTGATGATTGTATAGGCTTCGAATTCCTACACAATTTCCGAAAGAATTATCATCAGAACAAACGTAAGAATCTTAAACTTTTATTAGTCACAAATCTGATTGGGTTTTTGTGGAGGGAACCAGGGTGATGCTAACTTCTTGTTTGGCCTACAAAAATCTCTATTAGTGAAATGCACGGGTCAGAAGGGTGGCACACCATAGACACTGTATTTAATTGAAACACGTTTTTAAAGAAAACTATTTTGAAAATAGTCTTCATCTCATGTAAGTGCACACTATTCATATGACTCTTCACAAAAACTATTTCTTAATGTGTAAAACTTTGTAAATTAGCACCAAACTACTATGTACTATGTATTATGTCCATGTCCATTGTTCACTGTCAGAAAGTTTTCCAGGGTTATGAAATTAGAACAGTTTTTGTACAAATGGCATATTCAGCACATTTCTTTCTCCAAATAAGAACGATCAAATGTGATATTTTCCATTCAGACCATGTTTAATTCATTATATATTATTTCATACCATGATAGATTCAATATCATCATATATAATTATAAAAACATTAGCAGCTCAATATGATACATGGATTATTGTAGAAGAAATCAATCCGTTTGGATGTTATTTGTGGTTTAAACAGGTAATCCTTCACTTGAGCCAGTACCATTGGTTTGTGTAGTTTTCTATGTATCCGTTTTTTTTTCTTTCTTATAAAATCAGAAACTGATGCTGCCAGACACTGTATCTTTGCAAGTTTCTCAGGAAAAGGAAGTCTGGAAAAAAAATCTGGCTTTAAGAATGTCTATGGCTGACAAACCCAAGCTTCTAGAACAGTTTCAGCAGATCATATAGTTTATAGCTGCATTTACCTATTGTTCCGAATATAAGACAAAATCTTGTTTTGACCTAATTATTCCTAAAAAAAAAAAGTAAAGCATTGTAATAAAATTGTGGTTATACAAATGGTAATCAATACGCCAAAAAAACATGGTTACTACACTTTTACTACAATAAAACCATTGTTAATTTTGGTTAATCAAGCACGGTGGTGATAATATCTTGAATCTCTGCCATACTTGTTAAATTTGATACCTGACATTTACTAGATGAAAATACACTTTCTAACCACCCCAGGATAGAATCACAGTCTAAAAGGGTGCATGGTTGAGTCCTTCATAATTACCTTTTTAAGCAGATGCAACAGTTTTTGGAGGTGGCTTTCACCAGTACATTCAAGTTTCAGTAGATATAATTATTCTGCCATCTAATGGTTGTACTGTTCATAAATATCTGAAAACTCTGCTGCTGTATCGCGCCTCTCATTACTCCGCACAATGCATATAAAACTAGATTTTTACATTATCTGAAGATAAGAGCTGTGTTTGTATATCCAAAGTTTGCTGACATGATACCAGCTTGTTATTCAGTTGCTGTGATATTCAGTGTTTTATCTGTTAAGTGGTTGTTAAGTGTTGTTGCTTACTGGCCCAAGTCAAACGTGCCCACCCACAAGTCTGTAAGACAAGGTGGAATATTCACTGAAATCATAGCAGAACAGAATGGAAAGCTCAGACAGTGTATGTCAGTAAACAGAGATAACACAGTCGATATGCAGGCGTGTGTAGGTGGCTTCTCTTTGGTTGCATAGGTATGATAAATGATGAGTGGCACTTCATTATTGACTGTTATATAATGCAGTGATGGCACATTCACATATTTATAGTACCGCAAATGAATTTTATATAAGGGCTGATTTTTCACACAGGACAAATTCAATTACTACATACAGTGTTTTAATATTGTGCAATGTACTGGTCAGATTGTACCTTCAATGCAGCCACAAACAATCAGAAATCTGTTCAGCAATGTTTAAGGTTTGAAATGTCTACTAAAATCTCAAACAGATATTATTATTAATATATGTGACGATAATAATCCCAAACTTATAGAAAATAAAAAGATCTATACGTGTGTCTAAGAAAAACCTCTATTGTACTTTACAGTATTTTCACAGAAAAATCATTAATCATTTTCACATTTGTTCTATATGCCCTAAATGGGTTACATAAATCTTCAAAAGATACGTCTGAACCAATCTAAGGCATATTAATGATAAAACGCAGACACACACTTGCACACACCCAAATAGTAATGAATTATCTTCCAATAAAATAACTCAATTAAATATAATATCAGACATTCAAAAGCCCTATAAATCAATAAAACATGGGAAAGCTAGTGAATGTAACCTCTCAGTATAGAAAATTTAGTGAGTCCAGATGCACTGGTTTTTGGCAATTTAGGCATGGCTTTCAATTTCCCCATGATATACATATTCATATTCCTTAACTTTTTATTAAATAGTTAAAGGGGAATTAAATAGTGCAGGGATTTTAGTGGTATTTTATTTGGTTTCTGTAGCACTGGGGTGTCCAAGTCTGCATCTGGAGGACCACCCTAATTAAACACACCTGAACCAGCTAAAGAAGTTCTTCAGGATTACTAGAAAATTCAAGGCAGTTGTATGGGATCAGGCTGGATCTAAACTATGCAGGATCATGGCCCTTCAGGAACAGGATTGGGCACCTCTGCTATAGGTGCTACAGAAAGTTGTTCACTTTCATACTTGAAACAGACAAAACCAGATGACAATGCCGTTTTAATAGCAATTTGATCAAAAGCACTTTATCAAATATCCTTGCACTTCGAAATTCAGTCTAATACTGCAGTGTATACCAATGGTCAAAAACTAGCTTCACACAGATACTTCTGTAGTAGCTACAGTACCGTCCACCTCAGCTGAGAGCAGAGGGTGGAACAGGAAATTGAAGGCAAACGCTAAGGCATTTCTAGCATTAACCCTCCAGTCCTGCTCGATCTTGACCTGTTGTTTTATTGGTACAAGCGGCGAGGCACATGTTTTGCAGCGCAAGGCTTTGAGCTCAAACACTGGCCATTTGCTGCCCAGTCTACCCTCAAGTACCGTGCTGAACTCCACCACGCTGCCTGAGCTGAGTGCCAGTAGGACGCTGCGAAATTCGTTACTAGCCCGCAGCACAATGTCTTTGGTGGCATCATCAAAATCTTGTGCCCCATTGCGCACCTTCTGTGGCATCCCCATAGTTACTTCAAACTTGTAGTAGTCGAAACGTTTGACATGGCACTTGTGCTTTGCAAGGGCCTTGAGCTGACACAGTGGTTCAGCTGGTCCCGGCTGGGTCTCTTCACAGGCAGGATACTCCTCGCCGTATAGACATCGAACCCAGTCTGCTATAAAGACGGGCAGAAGGTTGATGACAGTTTGCACGCCGTTCTCAATCTCAGTGACGCGAACATACTTAAACCGGCCCTCCCATGTTACCCGGTGTCCCTCCAAGTGGCTGCAGAGGATCTGGGCATGTGCCATGTTACGCTCCTTCCATGCACGAGGGCCGCACAGGTAGCTGTACTCCTGCCAAGTCAGGGTGGAGTTGTATACCTTCATCCCCTCCGAACGGTACACGTAGAACCAGCTGAAGAGCACCAGAGCTGAAATCCACACAAGGATCAACTTGACCACACTGCTACGCCGCAAGGAGCGCAGCACTGCCAAGGGCGACACACTAAAACGTGTCCACCAGCGCAGCAGGACAGGCAGCACGCAAACGCACACCGTTACAATCATTTTGGTCAGTTCCAGGCCAAGGAACCACTGCACTAGCTGCACCAGCATTACGGCTGCTAAAGCCAGCGATAACACCGGCAAAGCAAAGAAGAAAAGGAGGTAGCCCACAGCTGTGCGCATAAGCCCCAATGCAGTGGACTCTTGCAACAGCGTGACGGACAGTTCACACCAGATGAAGCACACCAGGTAAGGCAGCAACACACAGTAGGTGCCACGTGCACCACCTGCTGTGGCCATACGGGAACACAGGTAGACGAGGTAGAGATACAAAACACAAGGCACGCCCACATGCAGTACCAACCAGTCACCAAGGTGCATGCTGAACCAAGCGCCACCAACTATACGACCCACCCAGCCTCCCAGCAACTGATTCATGAATGCAGAAATGGCAGAGGCAACCTGGGAGAGCAGAGCAAATCTGGCATGCTGCTGTGCTGCTGGTCGCAGGCTTAAGTAGCTGCTTACAGTGAAAAAGACTGCAACCGTAGCCAGTTCCGAACATGGCAACCAGGACTTGTCTGCCACAGGAAATGAGAGGATGAGGAAAAGTGCAGAAAGGAGGAAGTATAGGTATGGCTCAAGGTGGTTCCGTGTGAAGTTGGACTCGGCCAGCTCAAGGTCGATCCCCTGCTCAAAATGAGACAACATGGCGGTCAGCGCTCGAAAGTTCTCCCATGCCTTGCTGTTCTGGAAGACTCGGAGCGTACAGATTACCATTGACACGAAAGAGAGGTAGAATATAATGAGGGGAATGACGAGGACAAAGAACTCCAGGGTTAGGTTGGAAATGATAAAGAGGAAGATGAGGGCATTGATGTGATGAGTAGGTATGAGAGCGCTAATCCACTGCATGCCAGCACGTGACGCCCAGTCAATCAACACCTCTTTCACCTCCATCACTGCATGAAGGGGAAACTTCAACACCTGTAGGTATGAAGAAAATTATTTGTTTAGCCAAATATCATTTGTTAGTACAGTATAATATTGGATGCGTCTCAAAACATAGTGAGCTGCTTAACTAAATAGTAGTGACGTCAAATGTCAGAAATATTAAGAATGTGTTGTCATTAAAGGGATAGTCCACAAAAAAATGGAAATATCATTGTTGTTCCAAGCCCTTAAGATTTTCGTTCATCCTCAAAACATAAATTAAGTTATTTTAAATATTCTCTCACAATTTTTCTTATCCATTGAAAATCAACCCAACCAAAATGTTTAATTTCTTGACACAGTAGAACAGCATGGGGTTGGTTTTCATGCATCAAGCAAGTACGTTTTAGCTTCTGTGGATGTATTTGATGTTCTATGTATGTGCATTGATCTGTCATCCAATCTATCATTTGTATGTGAATTAAAAGCCTAAATTAAATCTGTTCGTCATATAAAGCGATCGACGGAAGACTCGGATTAAACCACTCAATTCATATGGATTTGGAATGGCACGAGAGTGTGTAAATGATTTTTGAGAACTCCAAATATCATGTACATGTGACCTACTTTTAAGTAACAAAATAGATAAGACTTTTCATTCAAAATTTCGTTTTCGTGTTGTACTTTAATATATGATCACTGTTTTGGTAGCGAACCCTTATTTATCGGGAAATGCTCTAACACTGATTATGTTGAACATGCCAAATATGCCAGACATGGAATAACATGCAGTGCGAATGACTATATAAGCAGTTTTTCTACCAAAGTAAAGATTCATCACTTCATACAATAAATAGGTGTTCTTATTCATGTATCGGCACATTAGCCAACATCCTGTGTGTAATCATCTCCTATTGTCTATGAAGAGCATCTAACATCAATTACTTAAATGGTATCCTAACCAAAGTGGAATCTTTTGTGTGGACAGCTGGCCACGTAGGCAGTACACAATGAGTCATCTTGCCAAGTTTTAACATTCATAGATTTATGCAGAAATGTAATAACACCTTCTGATGCAAAGGGAGTTCATCTGGGTTCTTTACTGGTTCTTCATCATCATCATCATCATCACCAGCGACCCCTTCCATGGCAGGAGTTGGGGAAATACCCTCAGCATATTGTTTAGTATTTTCAACAAACTCTTCTACACCTACATAATCAGCCCCTGCCAGAGAACAGACACACAAATGCAGGACATTATATGCATATTAGACCACAAAGTCTAAAACATATTAGACTCTAAAGGAAAGAAACACAATGCATTCACCATCTCTTGTGACCAAACTCTCCAAAACTTTTCTTTGTTTCTGTGTTGGGGTTGAGAGAGGGCTGTTGGGAATGACATCTAGAGGAGGAGGAGGACACACAATCATGTTAAATGTTCTGGAGATATTTACATATAAAATATCTGCATAAAGATTCTAATTTTATTTTTATTTTGGAAAATTATAACAGCAGGTTGGGGACAACACAAGGGTATTGACAGAAGCACTATTCTTTCAACACCGTCCAAACTTGTTGATCACAACAACAGATTCCTGATGTTTCACCTGTCTCAATGTTGAGCTGGCTCACATTTTCCACAAGTTCAGTGGCAGTGATGTTTTTCTTCCTCTCTGGATTGAGTTTCCAGTACATGAGCAGAGCTGCTTTCCTTACACTGTGCTGAAAACGAGATTCACATGCCAGGGAACACACCTCCTCTCTGTTCTCAGCTGTGATGCCTGGCACAAACACACACACGCAAATCCATTATACATTCAGGCTAAATGTAAGTACAGAGAAAGGGATGTCATATGTTTATAATCTAGATATGATAATAAGTATCTGCTTTACCTCTTCTTTCATGCAAGCAACGCTGTAGCAGTTTCACTGCATCTTTCCGTCCGTTTTTGGCCGCCTGGAGCAGCCATGTAACGGCTGTAACCGAATTCACTTCCTCGTCTTCTTGCTCAGCTAATCTCAGGTAATATCTACCAATCTGTCCAAAAACACAGTGTAAGTTTTTCTAATTACTATAAAGATGTATAGTGTGTCTGTGTTTGTGGCACTCAGACCTCTGTCTGTGCTTTGGTGTCTCCATTCTTTGCCCTCTGTTTAAGATCATCTATGCTCAGTTCCTCTGGGATTTCCCCTAGAAAATGAAAAGAAGCCCACATAAAAAATAGCCTCATATTCATATTATGCTGTCACAACAAACATGTATAGTAGTTAGGGATGTAACGATTCACTCAACTCTCGATTCGATTCACGATTTTGATTTCACGATTTTTTTTAACAAAAAGATTTAGTGCTTGGACAAAATGCTGCACATTTCTTTGTGAAATTGAAATAGAACACTATAATAATATACTAATAGGGAACTTGCATATTACTGCTCTTTTGTTGGTTTTGATTGCTTATATTGTCCTCATTTGTAAGTCACTTTGGATAAAAGCATCTGCTAAATGACAAAATTTAAATATAATGTGTAACAAATCAGCTCATGGGAAATATGAATAATTAATCATAACTAGTTATAATTAATTATGAATATTTTAGATCCGCTGTAGATATTTAGCTGACCTCTCAGGGTCAACTGTCTTGTCAATTCTAAGAACGTTAATTTCCTGGTTAAGGGAATTAACTTTCTTACTGTACAATTCTATAAAAGCTTGTAGCATAAATCTGCATGGATTAAGTGACTCCAGTTATGAGCAAAAAATGAACAACGTCAAGTGTGATACAAATAAACTTTATTAACTACATAAACACTTAAACTAGTCTAACATACTACATAAACACATAAAATGGGTCCCTCTAACACACACCATCACACACACACCCACACAGTTTGTATAGGAAAGGGTTAAAGCTTAACCCATTAAAGAGAAGAGAAATAAGAATATGAAAATATGGTACCATTTGATATTCAGCAGACCTACAGCCTGAAGGAAACATCAGATTCTTAGTTCAAACACACCTTTGTAAAAAGGTGAAAATGATACCTAATGTATCAATTAACAAGACTAAGCTTGAATACTTGCACGTCTCGTCTGTCTGAAAGAAAAGCTTGATGCAATCTGAAGGCTCACGTGGATCTTTGCTGAAGTTGGTTGATGAAAAGAACCAGTTTGCGTCAGATAATCTTGGTGAATGGAAATTCAAGGCCGAAGGCCTGGCACAAAACTTAAGGATGTCCTGGAGCATTGTAGCTAACATCTTCTCAAAACCTAACAGAACCACCGACCCTGGGAGGGTCCCTGGAGCGGGGCCTTTAAGGTCTCGGAAGAGTCACGCCTCTCAAGGTGGGTTTGTCCAATGAGAAAGGAAGAAATTCCAAGCGGGAGGTTGCAATTGCTGGAGGGTTTTACGACCCTTTGTTTGAGGGCATGGTTATTTGCAAATGTAATTCACTTGGGGTGTGGATGCACAAACTAATAAAATATTCTTAGAACACTAATATGTTGCATAGGGATAAACATACCATATAACACTTCAATTAGACATCCGAATACAATTCAAGATACTAAAACCGGTATAGGGTTATCTATGTAAGCTGACTGACAGGAGTGAGTTGTGGGCGATCATAAGCCGCATAAAAACAGTTATACAATCTAAAAAGACAAAAATTAACACGATGGACAATGAATATACACAAGACCTGAGGATTACACGGGCATTCACAAGAAAGGTTTCCTATGAATAATATAGAAAAGTAATTTCTACTGTGCACTGTGTTGCTATGGCATGTCGGGGAGGGGACCTCGCATTCCAGGAGGTAGTAAATGTATCTGGTGTCAGGGTTGCCATTGTAACCAGGGTCCTGGGCTCTGTTCACAGACATTTTGGCACCCAGTATGTTTATTGGGTGAGGGGTATGTGAATGTTTGTTAATCTAATGAATAATTGATTTGTAAATCAAATAAAAATTTGTGTCAGATTGGTCGAGACGCTACAAAATTGTAATGTAGTAAATAACAAAACTACATTGAAATTTTAAAACTAGCCCCAAATCAAATAAATAAGTAACCCAAATAAAATAAATCTCTTCATATAACCAAAAGGATTTGTCTGTGCTCTTTCCATTTAAAATTAGAGGCAACCACTGCATTTTAATCATGATCCAAAACAAAGATGCTGCATACATGGAGCATGAGCAGTTTTTAATCTAAATTAGATTGTATAATTTCGAAGTTTGAAGCAAAAACGGAATGGTTTGACTTCAGTTTTGTGATACTATACATAAAAAAATATCTGCATGAAACCGAAACAGCAGACGAGCTGAATGAGACGCAGAATCACTCTCTGCCAGCAGGCGGCGCTTAAAGCGTTTCATTGGTTTCCGCTGTAAACAAAGCAGCGCTGCACTTATGAACTTTAATATGCATTATACAGAGGCAAGATGAAAAGAAGAAATACCATCTAAACTTTTCTAAAGACAGTAAGCTCCCCTCAGACATGCATTCATATAAACTCCTACCCCTAATTGAATCGCGATTTGTTTAGCATCTCAACCGATTTGAATTGTCACATATTTTAATAGATTTTCAACCGGCTCGCGGTTAATCGTTACATCCCTAATAGTAGTAAACCAGTCCAGTTTATACTAAAGATGTTCACACAGCAGATTTTTACACACATTTGTTTTTCAAATCAGATATTTAAGACTGACTACCTACACCATCTTATTTGCAACTGTTTGCAAATCAGATCAGTGTGTTCAGGCAATGTAGTCCTGGCGTATCTATGATAATGTGTTAAATGTAGCTGAGTGTACTACTCTTCCTTGGTAGTTAAAAGCAGAAAACATAAGGAAGAAAAACATTAAGACAACATATCAGTGCTCTTCATATGGCAATTTGATGTGGTATTGTACTATTTATGACAAGTTGTGTGCATGTCAGCATTATTGTAGTATTATATATAATTATATATCATTTTAATTACAATTTTAGTCATTTATTTAATTAGTTAGTTTTTTAAATATTTTAAATTATAAAATAAGTAGTTAACTGATTTTACTAGTTGCCAAGGCAACATTTTAATTGTAAGTTTTGAATCTAATCTTTATAATTTATTTTGATTTCAGCTTTATTTGCAATTACTGAAAACTATATTATTATATTTTTAGTTAAAGGGGTCATATGATGCGATTGCAAATTTTCCTTTCTCTTTGAAGTGTTACAGGCTGATTGTGCATCGATTAAGAGCCCTAAGTTGCAAAGAATAAAGTCTCAAAACCAAAGAGATATATTCTTTATCAAAGTTAAGACTCACACGCCCCCCTAAATGCTAGTTCTAACACGCCCCACATGTCTACGTCACTGTGTGGAAATATTTGCATAATGCCAAATGTGCAGGCAAAGAAAGAAGGCGTGCTTTCAGTAACCGCAGTTAGTGTTGAAGCAGCCATGTCAGGGAGACGCTGTGTGTTCTAGGTGAATTTATTTGGCATTACGAAAAGAAAGATGCATTGAAGATTACTTAAATAACAGAACACAATGCATTTATGGACGACCGTTCGTGAACTAGGAGAGGAGTCCTTCTGACTTTGCGTGATGAATTTTTTTTTTTTCCCCCCTGGTACTTCTGAATTATCTACTCTTTTGTTATTAGTTTAAGTATTTGCTATTGACTGTTCAAATGCGGAGTTTTGCGCATCATGTGTGTGTGTGTGTGTGTGTGTGTGTGTGGTGTGTGTGTGTGTGCGAGAGCAGGAGGAAGAGGGGGTCACATCACAGTGGAGTCAGCTGTCTAACCGTGGCTTGTGTACTGCAAACACATACCAGCTTCATCACTGTGTCTGTCCGGCGACACTGTTCCCCTTTCGGGCTCTGTCTTTACATTTATTTTGAAAGATGAAGCTCGCGATTATGGTAAGGGGAGTTCTGAAGATCTGAACTAAGTCAATGACTCATGACACAGGAACTTGGGGAATACCAGCACGGGAGTATGTGACATCTGAGCTGTGCGTTACCCACCAGAGAGTGAATCTGTACCCTGTAGAGGAAAAGATGACTGTCCTGGAAAAGCAGTGGGGGAATTGCTGGCTGCATTCAGCTGGGATCGACCTGTCAGTGAGGCGTGATGTGGGGGTGGAGCCATTGTTGAAGGGGAGGGGCTAGACATTGAAGAAGAGGACACTGGATGAATGCTGCGCCCAGATGCAGAGAAAGCTGTGGGGACAGGTGGTGCTGGGGATGGCAGTGGAGATTCAAGAAGAGAGCCGTCCATGTCTAAGCCTAAAACAAAAAGACAACAATTTTTATAAGTGCTTTTTAAAATAATGGGAGAGTTATCTTTTCATTGCTGTATTTGTTTCTTTTTATATATTTTTTCTGAAATCCTGAAGTCCTACTTCTCCTTTCTAGCTAATCCTGCTGCCATAATAGAGATAACAAAAATATCCATAAAATACACTATAAAACTTAAATTATTGCATTTTATTAATATTACTAATTTATTTGTATTTTAAATGACTATATGTAAGACCCAAAAGAATGTTTTATTACATAAAAAGCTAATTCATACCGTTAATTAAAAAGTATGCTATGGCAACTATAGATTCTTAGGGAGATGCCATAGGAGTATTATGAGTTTAAGAATACAACTGCATTTCATGGAAACTACAAAATGAAATGATAAATGTTTTGTAAACGGTGTGTTTTGCACCACTCGGACATGCAAAAAAGGCTGAGCTGTCATTGCTCAGCCGTGTCACCTTCTCTGCTGACCGGCAGAACAGACAGTAAACAAACACTGATCAACAAGCACGGAGGAGCAAACAGAAGTACATCCGATCACTTCCAAACGATTAAACTGTTGATTTTTCTGTATGTCTGTGAACGCTCTTCACAGACATACATTACATAAATGAAACTACACAGCGAGTCTTCAATCACCGACTGCAACGACATTCCTTTCGCCTTTTTTTCTTACCTGTGCTCCTTTATCACTCCATCATAAGTATGACAGAGCTGCCTTTAGTGTATCCTGACACCAGACACAGTGTAACTGAAGTAAGTGATGAGCACACAGCGCACTGAGCAGAGGCCCGTCCGGATGATGC
This sequence comes from Sinocyclocheilus anophthalmus, assembly GCA_018155175.1. Lineage (NCBI taxonomy): Eukaryota > Metazoa > Chordata > Actinopteri > Cypriniformes > Cyprinidae > Sinocyclocheilus > Sinocyclocheilus anophthalmus. The sequence goes on along the minus strand of JADLZN010011897.1, from coordinate 73,963 downwards.
TTACTAAATAACCCCCCCCCCCCGCAACTGACTGACTGACTGACTGACTGACTGAACCAGAATGTTGGCATTGCCTATTCAAGTTCCTGTTGCTGCCTTCCCGGATTTTCAAAATAAAAGACTTGAGGGGAAAAAAAATAAAAAATACCCAAACTAAAATAAAATAAAATAAAAATATTTATTTTGCCTAATTTTAAGACCCACAACCACACGAAAGCTGAAAACCGATCAAGTAATGTAATAATGCTAAGCAAATATGAATAATTCATTCATGGATTTGAAACAAGGAATAAGATGCAGAAGATTGTTTCATTGATGGCATTTCAATGTCCTTTCTCTTTGGATGTGGTACAAGCTCTTGGTGCTAAAGAAGATCTGTAAAGTTGCAAAGACTAAAAGTCTCAAATCCAAAGAGATATTCATCATAAAAGTTAAGAGTCAGCCACACCTACCTAAAAATGCTGTTCTAACACGCCCCCACATGTCTACGTCACGAATTTGGAAGATTTGCATAACGCCGCCCAAATGTTCACACAAAGAAATGAGGCGTAACTTTTATTCTCGCTGTAGAATTATTGTTGCTGCCGCCGCCATGTCGTAAAGGCGCTGTGTGCTTCGTTGTGAAAGCGAAAACTACTTTGGTTGGCCTTCCAAAAAAGGACGATATCAGCTTTGTCATGCCTGGAGCTGATCCGTGATGGTAGCTGAGGAAATACATCAACTTTGCGCTGTGGATCACCAGATCGACTTTCACCGTGGACGAAGCAGAGTCCAGCCCGGGGTCGTCACATGTGGTTGCTGCAGGCATCACAGTATGGTAAGGGGCATAACATTTCCGTCACATGCTTGAGGTATTCAACCAATCACAATGCACTGGATAGCTGACAAATCAGCGTACACCTCGCTTTTCAGAAAGATGAGCTTTGTAAAAATCTACACGTTTCAGAAAGGCGGGGCATAGAGGAGAAACAATAATGCACAGTATGTGGAAAATAATGTGTTTTTTGGACCTTAAACCACATAAAAACATTTCATTACACCAAATACACAACATAATGTTCTTTTTAGCGACATCACATGACCCCTTTAATGAAAATCTGAGGAAGTAGAGTGAAGGCAAACCTCAGGAAATTCCTCTATATATCATTCCAAAATCCAAAATCTAGTTAAACTTCATAGCCAATTCAGTTTAAATTCCAACTCATGAATCTAAAGGGAGACAATTCCTAAATTATGAATTTTGTTATTGGTTTAGTTTGACTGATACAATGAATTTTATAACGGTCTGTCCAGGTAAATGTCATCCTTTCACCTCTAGTGCTGTGGACAACATTGTGATTGGTCTCTTACACCCCAGTCTCAGGTAATGGGTAACCAGAGTTAAAGGCATATTGGGTTTGTGTTATTAGAGGAAGCACTGTTTCAAATGTGAAGCAAATAGTAGTGAATTTACATTAACAGTTCTTCTGGTATCTAAAGATTTTTAATACCACTGCTGCTACAAGTCAAGTCAAGTCACATTTATTTCTATAGCACTTCATACAATACCGATTATGTCAAAGCAGCTTCACAGAGATAAACAGGAAATAGCAGAAGCAGTTGTGGAAATTATGAAGTAGGAAGCTATGGGGACCGTTCAGATTCTGCTGTAAAGCAGCTCTAAAAGACAATAGTGTCATTATTTAGCTTAAGTACTTCAGATCAACAACAGTGTGGAGTTAATTGATCAGCTATTGACAGTTCTACAACAGGCAGCAATGTTGTTATTCAGCTTGAGTCAGTTCAGTGTTGATTAATTTCAGTTCAATACCAATGTCAATGTTGCAAGATGTCTTTCACCTGTAATGCAGCTCTACAGAAAACAATAGTGCCATCATCTGGATTATTTCAGATTCAAAGTTGTTCTCTTCCAATGGTGCCCATCATTATGGTCATGTGAAATTACTGAAAAAAGGTTTGAAAATGTAGTTCAGGACCCCAACTAAGCAAGCCAGAAGGCGACAGTGGCAAGAAACCCAAACTCCATCCGGTGACACAAATGGAGAAAAAAACCTTGGGAGAACCCAGGCTCAGTCGGGGGGCCAGTTCTCCTCTGGCCTAATATGAGAATGGTGTTTATTGAACTGCGTTTTTTTAAATGAGGGAAAGGGAAAGGATGAGTTGTAGCCTGTCCAGCAGGTAGGAAAAACATGAAGATAGAGCTGCAATTCAGCCATAGTAGATGGCTGCGGATGAACATCCTTCTGACAAAACTAAGTTAGGTCACAGTGGTCCTGGCACGAGTATGCACAGTAATAGATTGACTGTAGGGATCAAAACCTGAATATCCAACAGGACCCTCAACCGCGCAGTTTGAGTTTCCGAACTAGAAACAAGAAGATGACGGGCACTTGTTATATCCAAATCAGCAAAGTTTCATTTATTTCAGTAATTCAAACTCAAATTGTGAAACTTGTGTATTAAATAAATTCAATGCACCCAGACTGAAGTAGTTTAAGTCTGTGGTTCTTTTAATTGTGATGATTTTGGATCACATTTAACAAAAACCCACCAATTCACGATCTCAACAAATTAGAATATGGCGACATACCAATCAGCTAATCAACTCAAAACACATGCAAAGGTTTCATGAGCCTTCAAAATGGTCTCTCAATTTGGTTCACTAGGCTAAACAATCATGGGGAAGACTGCTGACGGACAGTGTCAGAAGACATCATTGAAAGGGGGGGGGGGGGGGGGGCGGGGGGGGGGGGGGGGGGGGGGGGGGGCAACCTCTCACAAGGAGGGAAAGCCACAAACATTCATTGCCAAAGAAGCTGGATATTCACAGAGTGCTGTATCCAAGCATAACAGAAAGTTGAGCGGAAGGAAAAAATGTGGAAGAAAAAGATTCACAACCAACCAAGAGAACCGCAGCCTTAAGAGGATTGCCAATCAAAATCGATTCAAGAATTTGAATGAACTTCAAAAGGAATGGACTGAGGCTGGGGTCAAGGCATCAAGAGCCAACACACACAGACGTGTCAAGGAATTTTGGCTACAGTTGTCGTATTCCTCTTGTTAAGCCACTCCTGAAACACAGACAACGTCAGAGGCGTCTTACATGGGCTAAGGAGAAGAAGAACTGGACTGTGCCCAGTGGTCCAAAGTCCTCTTTTCCGATGAGAGCAAGTTTTGTATGTCATTTGGAAACCAAGGTCCTAGATTCTAGAGGAAGGGTGGAGAAGCTCATAAACCAAGTTGCTTGAAGTCCAGTGTTAAATTTCCAAAGTCTGTGATGATTTGGGGTGCAATGAAATCTGCTGGTGTTGGTCCATTGTGTTTTGGAAACCAATAATGTCATGAACTGTTGACCAAGAACGTTTGGAGCACTCATGCGCCTTCTGCTGACAGCGTTTGAAGATGCCGATTTCATTTTTCAGCAGGATTTGGCACCTGCCCACAATGCTTAAAGCACCAAAAGTTGGTTAAATGACATGGTGTTGGTGTGCTTGACTGGCCAGCTAACTCACCAGACCTGAACCCATAGAGAATCTATGGGGTATTGTCAAAAGAAAATGAGAAACAAGAGACCAAAAAATGCAGATGAGATGAAGGCCACTGCCAAAGAAACCTGGGCTTACCTCCATACCACCTCAGCAGTGCCACAAAACTGATCACCTCCATGCCACGCCGAATTGAGGCAGTAATAAAGCAAAAGGAGCCCCTACAAGTACCAAGTACATGTACAGTAAATGAACATAATTTCCAGAAAGCCAACAATTCTCTAAAAATGTTTTTTATTGGTCTTATGAAGTATTCTAATTGTTGAGATAGTGAATGGGTGGGTTTTTGTTAAATGTGAGCCAAAAATCACAATTAAAAGAACAAAAGACTTAAACTAATTCAGTCTGTGTTCATTGAATTTATTACACAATAACACAATTTGAGTTGAATTACTGAAATAAATGAACTTTTCCACGACATTCTAATTTATTGAGATGCACCTGTATAATGTTCCAGCAAGTTTTGCTTGATCGATTTCAAAATAAGCGTGTCAAAATTACTCAGGAAAATAAGATTTTCTTATCAAAGTGATTAAAATTGTGTTGCAAAAATGAGTACACCCTACTGAAAGTTACTAAATAAAAAATAAAAAAAAATTCTGGTGTAAGGTTAAGGCAATTATTGATCAGCGTCAAGTATGTATTACGTTGCCATTTCCTGACAATTAAAAGTGTTACATAGCCCATGGAATCCTTCTCAGGCGTATTGCTGACAACAATGGAACCACTTGAGAGATAACTGTCATTGAGATTTTTTTCTTTGCACAAAGTGGACAGTGGTACAAGAGGAATACAAAATATGAAAATATAACAAAAGTAACACAGAGATTAAAAAACAATGGACTTGCTAGGGTACAGTGAGAAGTGCCTGTCTCCTTGTTTTCCCGATGTTAAAAAACTTCTGTACGTGGAGAAGTATTTCACCCAACTTAACACTCTTGGGGACCTGTGGGGGATTTTGTAGAGACAAATTGAGCAACACTCCCCATTTTAAGGATCTCAGAGTTAAACAGGATAGATGTGACAATTTGCCACTAACTTACACTCAATGCAAAGAGAGGTCAGAGCAGTATACTTATCCTTCCATGAATCGTATTGCTGATTATTAAGATTTTTTTATTATTATTATTTGTTCAGAGGGGGTGTACCAAAATGTCTCTAAAACGTAATTTTAACATAATGAACTGAAAAGTCAATACTTTAGTATAATAGGCTTTTAAAGGAACAGAGCTTCAATATAACAGTCCTCAACCTGAATACAACTTGAAACAGGAAGTTGCACATTTGAATGGAAAGCACTTTGTTCCATTAAATGCATAAACATCTTTATTTGCTTGATTTGAATTGAATAGACCAGTTAACCACCAGGTGCTATAAAAACCATTGCACAAGAACACAGATGGCAGCAGCAACATCATTTCCTAAATTTGCATACTGTTCTCATATACATACAAGACATTTGTCATTATTTTTCTTCCATAATAAGATGACATTGTGCTTTTTTTATCACTCTGTAAATAAACGTTTGTACCTAAAGGAAACATCATTTATTTATTAATTAAAAACTATATATATATTGTATATATATATATATTTATTTATTATCTATATTATAATTATACTGTATATTAAAAGAACTATATTAAAATATCAAAAGTATGAACACAAATCTACACATATATTAGTATTTATCCATAAGTTTTAGTTCACACTTTCTTTCTTTTTTTTGTATTGTAAAGAAACGTACATGTTGGCAAAATTTTACATTTGCTGACCACGCTATCCAACATTGTACAAAACTTAAAATGTTTGTAATTGTAAATTCATAAAACTGCTTGGAATTATTACTCCATGCATTATGTAAAGCAAAAATGCATCAGAATCCATACTTTTTAATTTGATCTGATTTTATCACAACAAGCAACAAACAGGGACAGGAGTTAAACATGTTAAACTGAGGGCTGTTTGTGAGCATAGTGTTTAGTATGTGAGTGTGTGCAGTGCATGATCTTCAGCTGATGAGGAATGTGTGCTGTAACCATGGGAACAGAGCTTGCTGCATTACTGAACAGACAATCCAGAGCAGCTCTTCTCTTATATGATTGCTTTCCCTTGTATATGATGCACAACTAAGACACATTTACTCACCACATTTCCAGGGTCGTATATTTCTCTTAGCACTCTTTACTTAATCTCTTTCAAGTGTCATATCAACCAGTGAAGTGTGAAGACATGGTGCATGAATTTGAGATTCCCACCAATCTTTAAAAAAAGAAAAAGAGAAAATAATGGCATCTGAGATGGCATGATGATCAGAAAAGGGAATTTGTTTTTTCACTTGGGTTTTCTGTAGTTTTCGATCTAACATTCATGGGCAAGCATTACTGTGTTCAAGTTCACCAACAGGGACAATGAAAAGCGATCAGTCATGCCTCATTCGAGTTGGACTTTGTACCAGGGTTTAACTGATCAGAAGGTTCACACACACACACACACACACACACACACACACACACACACACACACACCACACCCACACACACTTTACAAGCTTCGTTGAGTAATGCATGTTTAAGATAATGAGCTTGTTATGAGTTTCACACACTGAGTTTTTTTTCCCACCACAACTTTAATCATGTATGAGGAAAATGACATTTCTTTCACAAATTTGACCATTTTTATTTACTTAAATTATTATTTTTCAAAGTACATGCATGTAGTCTCTCCATTAATATGATTTTAAAAATCTGCATGGATATAAATAAATGAGTAAAATGCCCTTTAATGACTCTAAATGGAGTATAGGATGCCACACTGTGTTGTCACTGCCTGTGAACTACCCAACCACACAAGCAAAATTAATAAATCTGTGTAAGTCATCCCATTTTATGAATACTGTTGACTGGCCAATCTAAAAGTAATAGTGATGAAGCGTTTATTTCTCTGTGTATCAACCAAACTGTGTTTTAGAAATACATAGTATGAGTGCTTACTAAAACATTTTAGCATCATAACTATACTTACCTAAACCAGTATGATAATTCAATATTTATGCAGTAACAATAACATGATTTTGTGCAATAAGTGCATTATTAAGTGCATTTTAGAAGAAATTTAAAAAAGAGTTTATCTGAGACTTCTGTGTATACAATATCAAATACTCAGATGTAGGACTTATAATTGAATTGTACATATTGTGTTGCATCTGTCTCTCACCCATTTGCGAGATTACTGTTCTTGCCAGATAATAGAAAAAAAAATGTTTTGAACATACATTTTTTTCCTTGTCATACTTTCATTATTTTATCCTCCAATCCAAGAAGTGAAAAGACAAAAATCCAGAGAGAGAGTGAGAGAGCGAGAGACAGAGACAGAGAGAGAGAGAGAGAGTGAGAGAGAGAGAGTGAGAGCGAGAGAGAGACAGAGAGAGAGAGAGAGAGAGCGCGAGAGACAGAGAGAGAGAGAGATAGAGAGACAGCAGAAACAGGAAATTTTGGATCCTGAGAGGGAGGAAAGACATGTTTTCATAAACATATATACATTTACAACATGAACTCAACATCTATATGTCAATACAGAGTTGTGACGTGGCGGAGATCTCACACATTTGCTCATAAATTGAACAACACCTTTGGTAGCTTGATAAAGCACATTTGTCAGCTGCTTTATGCTCCAATAGTGGTGCAACTTGCTCTTCTAGGCTGATCTGTCTTAAAAATGTGGAGGTCCAAACTCAGCCAGGAAAAGTCTGTGAAACTCAAGCTTTACCAGTAGAAGGTTTTAGTGAGGAAACTGGCTGCTGTGTTCAGCCAGCTGCCACCGGTGTCTTGTTTAGCACCAGTACGGGACACTGCACTGACTGGGACACTGGATACTTTCTGTTAATACATGTGTACTATTTGTAAGCAGTCCAGCTGCAATTGCTTTGGCAATACAAATATATAATTTTTGTCATGCCAATAAAGCACTCTTAAATGAATTAATTGAATTGAATTGATAGAGATACATAGAGAGAGCGAGAACGAGAGACGAGAGAGCGGAGAGAGAGACAGAGAGAGAGAGGAGAGAGAGATAGAGAGAGAGAGAGAGAGCGAGAGAGAGAGAGAGAGAGAGATGGATGGATAGATAGAGAGAGAGAGAGAGATAGATTGAGAGAGAGAGAGAGAGAGAGAGAGACAGAGAGAGAGTTGGGCCTGAGGTAGTGCCCGCATATGGTGTTAATCATGCATGCTGTAATGTCTGTGTTTAACCGCACTTCAACATATACAAGGAGAGACCGAGAGGCAAGCAGACAAGGAAATCTAGGTCAGAATGATGGCACTTTAGTGATGTTTCTGAGGCTGAGGTTGATTATTCCACTTCACTCAGCAAGACCCACTGTCCAACCCACGCCTCCCCTCCCCCAGGGGAAACCCCCCTCCTCCTTACATGGCAGCGGTTGGTGGTGCTTTGCCTGCACTATAACTATTTCATCAATTCATGCTGAAATCCCATTTTCCTCTCTCCCTATACTTTTATGACTTATTACCTGAGTTAATCATTGGGAATTATTTAAACAACCAATATCAAAGAACTGTTATGTAAGTTGTCTCTTATAAAGTGTGTTTGTTTTGTGTGTATAATAACATTTATTAATAATATATATATATATCTAATATATATATATTATATTATATCTATAATATCTCAATAAAGTATACATTTTTTTTATTAGAGTTTACATTTTATTTCAATTTTTTAGACTTGATTTGATGTAATTTTTATTTTCACATTATTATTATTATTAAATAATAACTATATTTCGTACTGAAAAACAATTAAACCTAGGGTATCCACATCACAATGCACACAATGTATAGCGATTACAGTTTAAGTTACAATTAACATAAAATAATTAAATACAGCACGATCATTTTTATCTGATAGTGAGGCTTTCTTCACGTTCTTCACTGTGGGCGTGGAGGTGGTCTGCTAAATTACAGATCTAAGGCTTAGTTTATGAATATTAGTTATGTACAGCTGACGTGTGTTAATACGTTCCAATTCCTATTGCTTGCCTTATATATATTAATTATACACTGTTGACGCTGCATCGCTCCCTTCCAACAGCGAGAGCGTTGCTGATGAAGACCTGCACAGTAGTAGGATTCGAAAATTCGCCGTCGGCCGGATTTCTCTTGCATGTGTGTGTAGTGGAGACCACTGTAACAGCATCAACACACACCGCCCTCACCTACACTCCCGAGATGCCGTCGCCAGGCGTGCTTCTCCGGACAGAGCGGAATTAAGGACACATTTTCGGCCTGCTGGACCGCGGACACCTGAGACGCTCACGGTAAGTCATGGGGGTCATACGAGCAACTGTTCATTTATAACCGGGATCACTGCACGGCTCCATTTGATTCGCCAGCATACACACTGCTATGTGGTATTTCATTGTTATACAATAAGTTAATAATTTAATGCGAATGGTTGTCTCATCACTTTCACCGGAGAGAGTTATTGATCCTATACACCGGCGCTCATCCCTTTCATCATCATAAGCATATTAGATAGCAGTGTGTTGGGTAATGTCACAGATACAGCTGTCCTCCTGATGCTTTGTAAACGGTGTAGTTCCAGATGAAACACGCTTGATTGGTGTCGATTCTCTTTCATCGTTCGGCTGTCGGGCATGATGTCGCGGCGCTGTCAGTCACCCGGCGGGTTGTTCGATGTGTTGAGCTGGGGTTGATGCTCGGAGATGTTGAGCTGCAGTGGGTCTGTGATGGCTGGTGCTGTGGGTGTGGTTCTGCTCGCCCGGTGCTGATGAAGTCTGCCTCTGTGGCTCTGGATGCACTGCTTACACGGAGCCCATGTTGGTGGAAAACCAACGCGCAATTGTGAAATCGTGATTTCCATGCCTTGAAAAGTTGTGGGAATTTCTATTTGTCCTAGTTATGCTCAGCTTCAGAATACTGCAGAATGGGGCTAGTTGTCACTAGGTCTATGTGTGTGTGTTTTCTCTGTCAGTGGTTTTGTATTTTGGTTTCAGATGCCCCAAACCTTCTTTAAACTGGAATAATTTGTTGTCAATTCTGTCATCATGTCATATCAAAAAAATGTTTGGTATGTTTGCTGTTTTAAAATAGTTTTGTGATTGATAATAACTTTGTATTTTTTCATATTTTTTTCATATTATTTTATTTTATTGTAATTTTGGCTAATTTTGGTTTGATTATGTTTGAGCATCAAATACTGGTCTGTAGCCAGTTTGGGACTTGTATGCTTTTGTTGGGTTTCTATAAATAAATATAGTCCAAATCAGGGGAGAAATATGCACAGATCAAGCAAGAAATGTTAGTATGGCTCGCGTATATTTTGTCCAGAAGCGACAATTTAAAGTTAAAACGCCTTAATGATGGATTTGTTTCTTACAAACACGCAGCTTTTCACTTCACAATACGTCAATTGATGGACTGGAGTCGTTTCAGTTACTTGTAGATTATTGTGATGTTTTTATCAGCTGTTTGGACTCTCATTGTGACGGCACCCATTCATTGCAGAGGATCCATTGGTGAGCAAGTGTGATGTAATGTTAAATTTCTCCAAATCTGTTCAAACGAACTAAAAAACTCATCTACATCTTGGCCTGAGTGAACTACTTGTTTACGGTTGCATATCATAATTTTCTCTCTCCAAGAACAAGAACTATAACTGTTGGTTATCAAGTGAACTGACCAGACCAGGACTGGATATTCGAATGAGCAACAGGGGCCCGGGGCCTCTGATTGTCAGGGGCCCCCAAGACATGCAGTGCATGTTACCCACTAGAGCCGCCTCTGCCTAGCATGAGCTATAGATCACTTGAACAGGTACTGCACGCAAGCTGACCAGCCACTGGTTGTTTTTAGTCTTCAGATGTCAGCCTACAACAGCACACATTCCCTTATTGTTTTATACAAATTACAATTGCTGCTTAAAGCAGGATGGCATCTGCTATGGGGGATGTTAGAGGTGAAGGGGGCCTCCAAATACAGGTATACAGGGTCCTCATAGGACTATAATACTGCCATGGGAAAGGGTCAACTAAATATTTAAGGAAGATTTTCAAGTACAATTTTTTTTTTGTCATTCAAACCTGTTCTGCATATGTGTAACCTAGATATGTTCTACCACATAGACTGAAATGGTTTAATCTTACTCTAACTTTACGCAGATAGAGGCTTAATGGAAGGTTTTGACAGAAAGCTTGAACTGTGTTCTCAGGACAAAAGTAATTTTTGTAAACGCCACATTGGTGCTAATTGTTAAATGTGTTACTTTTATTATGCAATTTACTTTTTTTTTTTTTGATAGCTAGAACACTGTTTTAATATTTTGGAGTTGCCTTTTATATGTTTTAAAGGGGGGGTTGAAACAATGCTGTTTCATGCATTCAGAGTTGTTTACACTGTTAAAGAGTTGGATTCTCTTAGCGCCCAAGTGCTCGTCAATCTTTAGCTCCGCCCACGGTGCGGCTCCAGGAGCTCGTCTTTTTTCAGAGAGAATCGTAAAGCTTTATCTTTCTTTTATAAATGTGATAAAACTAAAGACTTTTTGGAGATATGAAGGATGCAGTACTACTCTATAGGTACTCAAGATTAACATGAGATTGGGTGAAACTGTGTGTGTTATGTCCCCTTTAAATTAAATAAGTACTTGTTCAGTAATTGTAGAAATAAAATGTAATTAAACTGCCTTTTTTTCTTCTTTTGATGTGTTGGCTAATTTATTTACTCTCAGGAAAATGGTACAATATCAGTCGCTGAGGTGTTAACCTTTCAGAAGTTACTAATATGTACCATTTAGGTAGTGGTCGACCGATATATCGCCAAGGCAGATATCGGCGCCTATTGGCTTTTTAAATATCGGGCCGATGTGTTCGTGGCGGGACTTTTATTTTGAAGGCGCTGAGAAAGGCAGCACCTGAGCACACAGTGCTCACATTCTCCCTCTTGTTCGCTGTCGTCGTTAACAGTTCTGTCCACGGACAGAAGTCTGTCTAATAATCAGATAGAACTGTTAAACAAAGGAATTAAAATGTATGCAAAAAAGTATTATAACGATTGCTTATATATTGTTAGTAATAGAAAGGTAAACATGATAATACTTTCTTGTTTGCCGTCAGCATTCAGCAAATACGCATTTTATATAATTTAAACAAATCTTTGAATGGCTAATGAAAATTTAATTTCACAAAACTTGCAAACTTAGTCCGATCCAGTTGGGAGATCTTGCGAAGTGTGCATGCGTATCCTGCATGATCGCGTGTACTCTGCGTGAAGGTCGGTCCGTGTGAATTGAATACGGACAGGAGGACAGTTCAGCTTCATTGAGACGCGCGATCGACAAACTTCAAACTCGTAATTTCATTTCAGACTTGGCTTTATTTGAAAAAATGTGATTCCCAATGCACACAAACTTCCCAGAATACTGAGTTCCCTGTTGTTTACAGTGTTTACTTCCTTTTTAATTAAATTTTTATTAAATATTTATTTATTTGAGAAAAATACTTTGTCATTTAAAGTATAAACTTGTTTATTTTACACATTTATTTTTTTAATCCATTTCCAAATTATTTCAAATTTCTTAAATATTAAATAAAATAAATACAATTATATCGGCTTTATATCGGCCACCCTGCTTTCCAAGATATCGGCATCGGCTGTCAAAAAAACAATATCGGTCGACCACTACATTTAGGTACTAATATTCACTTTTTAGGGGTAAATAATGTACAAAGATGTATTTTTGAAGAGGTAATGCCCCAGTGACAGCTTTTTTACCTTTTTTTCTGAGAGTGTATAGAGCTAATTATAGATAAATATGATGTTATGGTATTACCCTGGAATTTTTGTCTGGTTAATTTAACATTCAAATGTGGTTGACCTGGTTGATTATGTCTGACTGTCAAATGCAGGTCTGTAGCCAGTGCTGGACTTACTGTTGTGCTTGTTGGGTTTCTTTACGGATCCTTATTTGATTACATTTTGTTGGGTGGCTTCAATAAGATCCCAGACATTGCACATTACTGTCACAACTCTCCTTGCCAAATACACTGTAGCATTTAGATTGGCAACACAACTGTTACGCCCTAACAGAACTTCCCTTAGCGATTGAAACCTGTTCTGCATCTGTATAGAGCTCTTTTACCACATAGACTGAACGTTTTTAATCTGCTTACTCTAACTCTAAACTGAGAAAGGTTTAAAGCGTATCTCCATAGCACATACTTGTATGGTCACATGCGTTCACTCATGACCAGCGAGCAGCTTCATTAATTTGAATATGCTGAGATAACACACTGCTGTTTCATTCCCCAGCCGTGTAGATTACAACTTTATGTAAGTTCTTAAGATATCAGGGCATTAAAAGTTTCAAAGGTCAGCAGAAATGTTGGAACAAGGTAGACTTGTAATCGTTTTCGTTCCGTGTCCTCTGGTAGTGGTTTACTTCAGTGAGTTTGGTTTGTTTTCCTAGGGTGGGACATTTGTAAACTTCTTAAGAGTACATTTGTTTTGCATATGCACTATTGGCCTGTATGGAAACAATGTACTGTATGTGGCCCCAAAATGTATTTAAAGGGGTCATATGATGCTGCTAAAAAGAACAGTATTTTGTGTTTTTGGTGTAATGAAATGTGTTTATGCGGTTTAAAGTTAAAAAAACAAATTATTTTCCACATACTGTACATTATTGTTTCTCCTCTATGCCCCGCCTTTTTGAAATGCGTAAATTTTTACAAAGCTCATCGGTCTGAAAAAGCTAGGTGTGCTGTGATTGGCCAGCTATCTAATGCGTTGTGATTGGACGCAAAACTCGCGCTTGAATCATCAGTGCCAAATCCTTTAAATGAAAACATACTTACGTGAGTCAGAACTGCCGGCATTTTAGTCTAACGTTACTCTCCCAGGATCAGTAAACAGTCCTCCATAAAATGTGCTGCACACATCTGGATATTTGGGTTGAACTGTTCTGGAACAGTGTTGTAAATACAACTTAACCACTGATTTGTAGTCGTGTCCTCTTGGAAGACCAAACAAAGTAGTTTTTCACTTTCACAACGAAAAACCAGCGGCCTAGCGTGAGGGGAAGCCCCGGCTTAGCATGCACTGAGGCCGGGATAGAGTGAGCTGAGGCCGGGCTAGAGTGAGCTGAGGCGACGGGGTCAAGAACGCCGCGCCCGGCGGATCCGACGAATGAGCGGCAACCACATGTGATGGACCCCGGGCTGGACTCCGCTTTGTCCACGGTGAAAGTTGATGTATTCCCTCAGCGACCAGCACAGATCAGCTCTAGGCATGACAAAGCGGATATCGTCCTCTTTTGGAAGACCAAACAAAGTAGTTTTGCTTTCACAACGAAGCACACAGCGTCTTCAGGACATGGCTGCAGCGTCAACAATACTATAGCAAGAATAAAAGTTACGCCTTCTTTCTTTGCGTGAACATTTGGGCAGCGTTATGCAAATCTTCCCACATAGTGATGTAGATATGTGGGGGCGTGTTAGAACGAGCCGTTTTAGGTAGGTGTGGCTGACTCTGAACTTTTATAAAGAATATCTCTTTGGATTTGAGACTTTAGTCTTTGCAACTTTACAGATCTTCTTTATGCACCAAGAGCTTGTAACACTCCAAAGAGAAAGGAAAACTTGAAATCGCATCATATGACCCCTTTAAGTATCCATAAGCACTTTTAAATGTACTATTTGTGGTTGTAATTATGCAGATGCCACTTGCTTTGACATTTCATGTAATGCAATGACATTTTCATGTGTGTCTTAAAGGTGACCTATTATGCCTCTTTCTACTGTACAAGTCTCAGGTGTCCCCAGAATGTGTCTGTGAAGTTTCAGCTCAAAATACCCAGGGGCCATCTTATATCTGCCAGTTTTATTTTAGCATTACTGACATACCATTACAGTTTTTATTCATATTTTTTAGTTAGCTTTTAATTGTATATTTTGTTGTCATTTTGTTATGTGCTTTTATCATTTGTATTATTTTTCAAATAATAATATTTAGGTATATTTTGTTTTTATTTCAATTTAAAGTTTTTATTTTAGTTCAGATGTAGTTTTTATTTATTTATTTACAGTCAGTCATTTTAGTGCTTCAACTTCAGCTTATTTCAGTTAGTTACCAAGGCAACATTTCAGTTTTTTTATAGTTTAATTTTACTAATTTTAAGTTGTTTAATTTTATCTAATAATTATTTTATTTCAGCTTTTTTCAATGAACAAAATGTTTTTAATAACGTTAGTTTTAGTTAACAATAATAACCCTGCACTATCTGAAATACAAGGTTTAAATACCGTATTTGCGAGCACCTCTCTCTTCTCGCTCTGATTTTTTTAAGATAAAGACTTTGGAATCTTCCTGTATTTGACTCTTAGCTACTTAATAGTGCAAAATGTGATAAAGTGGCTTTATGTTTATTTTTTTCTTTGCCGTTTTTATAGGGATCTTGACTTTGATGTTTCTCATAAACTTGCAATATCTGCAGACTGTAAACTCTTGTGACTGGCTGGACATCTGGGAGCCAAATGTGTGTGTGTGTGTGTGTGTGTCTGGAGGATATATTTAGCAAATGTTCATGATTTTATAAACCCCTGGTTTGCTGTCATTTTGCTTAAGGAAAAATAACATTTTGGAACAGATGACGTAATTGTGAAATGTCATTAATGGTTAAAACTAAGCACTAATTTTCTCCAAGAAGCTGAACTACAATCCAGATCCAGATGTGTTTCAGTGTGTTGTAGACCATATAACAAGTCACCGGTAGTTTTGGTTCTTGCTGTTTTATGCTATTTTCTCCAAAGCTTTGCTGTTGTTCATTCTCAGATAAGAGAGATTTTGGAGTCTCAATCTCTGTGTTAGAGAGCAGTAAAGCTTTTGTGTGTGTTTGTACTCTTGAAGTAGCTAGATTTTTGTTTTCATGTGACAAACAGGTCAAGGTAAACTACTTAATTTAAGGTTAATTAAGTTGTATGGCTTATTCTTTTATAGCGCAATGGTTTATAAAGGAATTTAAAAAGCTCTCCTAACCTGATGCTCTGTGTCTGGCATTTATTTTTATTTATTTGTATTTTTTTGATGCAGTGCTAGTACTTACGGCTCAGCAATAAGATTAACAATAAGTCTTGGAGATTTGGGCAAGTGCATTGTCATTGTCAGTGTCATGCAGTGTCTTGCATTCATTAATGTGTTTTTATGTCTTGCAAACTGAATTTTTTCCCCCTGTGTAGTAAACAGTGTTGATGCAAATATTGCTTTTTGAAATATGTAACCAAGTTGAATTTATTTACAGTAGCTCAATGTGTTTATGAATTTATAGTGGTCATAAAGTTACAATTCAATATTGTTTAAATATGATTACAAAAAAACAAACAAACAACATAAAAAATGCAATCAAAATTATCCCTTGATCTGCAACGTTTTTCTGCAAACAACAAAATTCTATGAAAACAATTAAACCAAGGTCTCAGTAAACTGTTATAGAACATTTCTTAATACACACTCAAATGATCTGAGAACATTTGGGAAGGTAAAGTTGATGACAAAAAATCAGATTGGTTCTAAACTTCCATGTGCATAATTATTCATAATTATACATTTTGTTCAGAATCTTTTATTCTTTATAACCTCCCGTAAACGCTGCCTGTAAGTGCTTAGAAGCCTTTGTCCCTTCTCTTCTGCAATCTTGGCCCATTCCTCACGTGAAAAAGCCTCCAGATCACTGATAATTTCATTACCACTGCTTTATTTAAATTCCACCAAATATTTTAAATACGATTTAAATCTGAAGACTGAACAGGCCACTCAAGAGCATTCTAGAACCGTTCCCTGAACCAAGAATAATTTGATTTGGATGTATACTTTGGGATGGCTGTCCTGCAGGAAAGTCCACTGATCATCAAACTTCAGTCTCTGCAGCAAAGACATCACAAGCATTGCCAAAATGGCCTGATACTTCAAAGACTCCATGATTTTCTTTATACAGTCAATATTTCCACTTCCTGCAACAGCACAACACCCCATAACAAGAACGGTCCAACTCCGTGTTTGACTATGGAAATGGTGTTCTTCTGCTTATAAGCTTTGCGATTCTTGCAGGCATACCGCTGATCTATGGGTCAAAAGTTTCAGTTGGGTCACATCATTGCATAAAACATTCTTCCAGAACTCCAGAGGTCTATCCAAATTAATTCTAGCATATTCAAGCCAGCCTTGTATGTGCTTCTTGGTCAAAAGTTGCATGCATTTGGCGAGGTGTCCTGACATGAAGGCCATGCTCATTTAGTGTTCTTCTTATACTCTACATTGAAATGTTGCTTCCTCCTTTCATCAGGTCATCGTTGCAAGTCTTTGTCAGTAAACTGATTTTTTTTTTTACAGTTGCTCTGTATGAGCAAACATTTTATTCCTCCTGATAATATTGTGCTTTTTCTTTAACACCCTCAAAGGTTTTCTGGTACAACAGCTTTTAAAGTTATGCATAAGGCTGCTAGCTCTGTCTCTAGGAACCTTTAGTTTCTTCTTGTAGCCACAGACTGTATAATTTAATAAAACAATTTATTCTCTATAGTTTTTGGTAAAGCTCTTTTGACTTGCCCATATTTGCCTCTCAACTTCAGCTCATTCATGGGCTAAATTTATGTTTTGTCATTTTTCCAAAGGCTTACTCGTGTTTTAACACAATTTTGTGACTTAACATACAAACAAGTGACTTAAAAACAGCAATGTTGAATAATTATGACATAGCTGTATTACAAAAAAAATAAAAAATCCGGTAATTCAAAAAATTACATTATATATTGCCATTATAACATTTAATATACCATAAAATTGGTATGGATGCACAAAAAATGGATCTTCAGAAAAGCTTACATTTGAAAATTATTACAATGCATAATTGTGTAAACATTTTGATTGCAAGTGTATATGTTGTATGCATTATATACTGTATATGTCAATCAGAAAAAAATGATACAAAAGCTGTTGCAGGGGTGGTAAATCTTTTTGGCCTAAAGGGTGTGTATTAGTACCTTATTATATAAATGGTACATATTTGTTCCTTTTGAAAGATGGGGGCAGTTAAAACAATAGCAGGGCATTCTGAACTATGGGCCTAACTGGAAATATAGCAGAAAAAAAACTGTTGAGCCCAACAATATCAAACCATAGACAATATATGGCAGATTTAAAAAGTCACTAGCACAAAAGCAGGTGGCTGACTTGATCAACTGCACATTACCTGTGTTCCTGATTTGAAAGAGTTCTGCTCACCAAGCTTACTCTGAGCTTCATAGTTTGATTAGTGATACTGGACAGGCTGATTAATTTGTTCATATTTAGCCATTTAATGTTGATCAGGTGAAGGTGTCTTCTGATAATTGTGCTGGATTATTTACAATAATTAAAAAGAAGTAATCAGTTAATCTAGTGCTAGTTTCAGAATGTATTGCACATTTTCTGTATTACAATATTGTGTAGTAAATTGTAAGTAATTGTAAATGTAAGGAAAATAAGTGTTAAAATACAGCTGCAAGCAGCGATGATCCCGGTGGCTTCAAGAAAACAATGTACAGCAGTCAAATACATTTAACCCTCTGGCAGTCTGGTTGTTGAGTTACAGCAATGAAAGGGTTACACACACAGAAAGGGAAGGATATATACAACTTTAATGATCTGTAAGAATGTTTTAAATGATTAGAATGATCTATAAGCATTTGTGAAACAATTATATAAAACTATATTATTGACAGTACAGTACATATTAACTGATTCTATGCATGTATTTATCATTTGTACGGATAGAAACAGACAGAAAAAGGATTAGGCATAAAGTATTTCTTATGCTATGACTCCATCTAGTCCATCCAGCTTTAGTATTACAGTCTTCATCCATCAGTTGAAATTTATATGATAGTTTATAGTTCTTGCTTATGTAAAAAGTTTTGAGTAGTTTGAACAATGCATTTTAAAGATAAAAAAGACAATATATGTTTTCGTTTTTGCTGTTACTTTAATAAATCGCTATGGCAACACCGTTTGAGATATCCAAAAATACATTCTTACATAATTAAAATACGTAATAAAAAATTAAAATATGTTTTACGTGTTTTTGCGTCATATAGACAAAGTTTGGTGTGAATTGTATGATTACAACTGGAGTAGTATATAGGAGTAAAATATTAAAGTTTGAAGTGTAGCCATGGCAACAGTATTTAAGATATCAAGATTTCCTTCACAGTTTTACATCTGCCATGTTTTGACATTATTCTAATGAATTTTGAAGCAAATCCGGTAAATATAAGAGGGTGCATTCAAAGCATTTAAAAAAGGGGGGGGTGCAACGGTTCTCGGTAAAAAAATCGAACCGTACCGTTCTCCACACACGGTTCAGCATGCACTAGGACCGCGGTTCAGCTTAAATCTGACAATGCATCTGTAACGTGGTTTGTTAGAGTTCGGCTAATGCATGTTTCTGTTGATGGATACAAATTCTGGCTTCCCAATACATTACAACAAGAAAAAAAAACTATATGTGGACAAACCAGTCACTCTTTAATCAATGCGAGTGCTGTATGTTGGAATAACTGTAATTTATGCCGTCATCACGTGTTGGAGCTGAAACTGAACACGTTGCTATCTGTGTTTAGATAACACGTAATGGTTTTTATACTGTACAGATTGTATATTCTATTGCCCTACACCAACCCTACCCCTAAACCTACCCCTTATAGGAAACTTTGTGCTATTTCAGATTTTCAATACACTCCATTCTGTGTGATTTATAAGCGTTTTGAAAAGTGGGGACATGGGGTAATGGCCTGAAAAGTCACCTTCTCCTTGTAATACCTAGTCATACCCATGTCATTATACAAATTTATGTCCTCATTTGTCACAAAAACGTGCACACACACACACACAAACACACACACACACCCCCCCACACACAGCGCAACCCCACACATTTGAGATTGATTTTTAAGTGGTTGGTTGACCAGATTTTTCCGGCCACGATCGTGATTTGTGGCATTTCTTTTGCTTAGTCAACTAACTAAGGGATCCATCCAACCTCAGGATGTGATGGGCACCCGTAGTAGGAGGGGTAACATTAAATTCACACTATCGTCTGAGCCCATCCAGTGCACCTGTTTGATTCGGTCTAGTAGCCCCTTCACGCAGTAGAGTTTTGAATACGCGATCCATTGTGTGTGGCTTGTGGTTTGTGGGAGTTGATCTATCATGCGGGATGTTGGGTTGTGATGGTCTAGACGCCACCCGCGTGCAGTATTATGGTATATGTAAGGTGGTTGAGTTGTTCGTTGGATATGTGCATCCAACCACGCCCCCTGGATCTTGTTTTCTGCAGTGAGGACCATCTCGAACAAATGGCACATGTGAGTTTTCAGATCCGTATGTGTAAGATATGTCAGTGTTGACTGTAGTTTTTGTGCATGTGTAAGGGGAACACCCTTGCTACTGAGTGGAACAACTTTGTGTGCAGTCACTTTGGATGCTGAACTCACAGACCGACTCTTTCTGTTTCCAGCAGGAGAAGAGGAAGATGCCAGTGACGGTGTGGTCGATTTCCAGTGTTACAAAAGGTTTAGAGTGAGATTCGGCTGTGGAAGTGTGGATTTGACTGGTAAATCATCATTTGGGGAGGATGGCTGCAACTACGCCCACATCGGCCCCGCCTCCCAAAAAGAGCAGAGGAAAACAGGAAATAGAAACTCTACAGGCAGCCAATGAAGAACTGAGGAGCCGATTGAGTGACTTGCAAAATGAACTGCAACAGGAAAGAGGCAAGGTACGCCCATCTACTGCATGGCTTTGTTCACATTACACCCAATCTGATTTTGTGCACTAGTAGTACTTCAAATCCTAAAAGTATATTTAAAAAAAAAATTATTGGAGATAATATAATATTAATAACATAAAACGGCCATTTAAGTGTACTTAAAGATACACTTTCATGGCACTTAAGTACACTTTTAAAAGGTGCACTGGTATATGCCAAATTTGAACGTTTTTCTTTTACAGGCATTTTAAAACCATAGGTTTTAATAATCTTTTGTCTTGCTTTAAAGAAATACATTAACTTGATTAGAATTGTATTGTAATGCTATTCAATAATACATTTCTAGTCAACATATTTTAAGATATTCATGGAACACTTAAACCGCAACTTCATCATTACCAAATGTGTAATTACAAATATATTTAAATGCATGACATACACAATTCAATAGAAATACTGACAACCTATAAGTATATTTTAGGCTTGAACTAATCTAGATTGCTGTTAGGTTTAGTACATTTTAGTCAAACACTTTAAGTACAAGACAGTTTCTTTTGTTAGAAGTTCTGATTATGGACATTTCATATAAAGATGTACTTAAGTCATACTTAAGTGGGTCAAAATAGCAATATGCAATTACAGTAAGTGTGCAAAATCATTAAAAGAATATGTGCAAGTGCAGACTTTTTTTTTAAAGAGGAACTGTCTCTGAAGTTTATTAGGTTGCCTGCAGTTTCTTTTTATGAGTATATTCTCGACTGGTTATCAGTTGTTTTTTTTTTCAGACAGCGTTGTAGGTTTGATTCTCGTATGTAAAATTCTCCAGTGCTATATTAAGACCATAAGTTAGTCAGTACAATACCAGGTATGTTGTTTTTGTTGGCACAAGTTATGATTTGTGAAAAGAGAGGACTGGAAAACTGGACATTTGTGCTCTTCTCATGTTTATTTATGACATCTCAGTGTGATCCAGAAAACATAATCCGGAGCTATTAATGTTTTTCAGACATGTAAGCATTCATAATCGCTCACAAATTCATGAATCCCAAAATATCCCAAAATCCATCACCAATCTGAGCAGTTCTTTATGCCAGTGATTGCTTCATGGCCATAATGAGTAGAAGAGATTATTTAATGCATTCCATAATATTCTGGAAGCGTCAAACAATGGGACAGCTTAACATTGCTGGAAAACCAGGATAGATGTGGCAGTTTATGGGAATTATTTCACATAATCAAATGATGCAAACATGGTTTTAGACCTGGTAAAATAAATCAAATCAAACAATGTTTTTTATACGGGGCTTAAATGCAAAACTAGTTTAATTCCTTCTAGCTCATTGCTTGCTCACTATGTTTTGTCCCTCTCTCTAAACCATTATAAAACCCTGAAGGTTATAAAATATTGATGTAATATGAAGACATTTGCTAATGGTGGAAACAGAGTCTGGAGAATATGTGCCAAGTGCCAAAGAGCTAGGCACAAATTTTTGTTGTCGGTCAGTAAATTAGAGGAGGAGGTCGGCTTTTTTTTTTTTTTGAGAATAATGGAACTGTTCAATATAAGTTTTCTATTATCGCCCTAATCCTATGACAAGTAAGTCTAATTTTACACAACAATTGGGAATACAAGTGCTATTCATTTGAAAATACATTCGTTGATAGGGTCGATACGCGTTGTTTTTTTTGGTTTATTAAAACACTCAATATCTATCTGGTCGAGTTTGATCGAATATGAAAGGGTGTGCTGTAGACTGAGTAATTGATGATCGGAAACCCAAAAATCTATAGCCAATGGTGAATGCTTACAAGAAGTCTGTTCGTCCAGTCTCAGTGTAAGTCAGAGGTGGCTTTGGTTAATGGTATTCACATCTCATGTCACCGAAGATTTTTGTAATTGGTTTTTTCGTCTTTGGGACAATGCTCAGCCCGATACTTGTCGGTTGCTCATAGAACTTCATTTTGTCGAACACTGTGACCTTACCAAATGTAACACCCGCCACTGTGAATCAGATTTCAGTCTAGGGTTCATATAAATGGAACTTTCAGAATCTGGAATCGGATTGGACTCATTTGGATATATGAAAAGTGGTGCAAGCTTGCCAACTAAGGTGTAGTAAGAGCACAGGGAAAAACAGTGTTTTCAGTCTGGACTTGAATCTGGCTGCCTTTGGGGCATATCTGACTTCTGGAAGCTTATTCCAGCTGCAGACACTCGATCCTGATGATCTGAGAGGTCTATCAGGTTCCTTTACTCTGCAATGTATGTACAGTAAGGCAGAGGCTCTAAAATATTTCAGGTTAACACATTAATTTAAAGTGACAGTTACACATGCTATATGCGTGTACCATAGTAATGATGATAAATTATAGGATTATATCAAGTAACTAATTCGAAACCAAACTGTAACCCTATAGAAAGTGCATGTAGTTAATTAATATCACTCAGTACTTATTTGCGTAGTTACACTGTTTCAGTGACACCTTAAAATAAAGTATAACCTATTTCAGCCTGTTCATCGAGAGTATATATCTGTGTAAATAATTTGGACAGAATATTATTTTGTCTTTTTTGAGACATTTACATGTTAAAAACTATAATTGTTTAAATCCATTAATGCCAAAAATTGGTATCTGGCATACAATTGGAGATTCACCCAAGGAATCTCAATAAACATTTTTTTTAAAAATACATTATTTTAATAATACCTTAGTAATCAGATTGAAGAAGTAAATGGAAATTTGTTGGTAAACTTGTGACATTATGAGAACCTTAATGTGAATGCCAATGTTCGCCTTGGTTGGTGTCAGTGTATACACCTTGTCTCTCAATTTGTAGGTGGGCAAATTACGGGAACGTTTGCAAGAGTTACGGGCCCAACGAGAGACTGAGCAGCACAAGCACTCGGTCGCTCTCACTGAACTCCGCGTCAAGCTCCATGAGGAGAAGCAGCGAGAGGTGGCGGCCACACGAGAGAGCCTGTCTCGGCAACACGAGACCGAGCTGGCCCGGGCGGCAAGACTCCGCGAGACAGAACTGTCCCGGCTTCAGGCGCTGGTGTGTATTTTACGGGACGGAGCCAGCAGCGAGCTACGTAATGCCCTGAAGGAGGAGGCACGAGAGGAGGCCCGCAGGAGCTACGAGGCAGAGAAACTCAGGCTCACGCAGGAGCTGCAGGAGGCGAAGACGTTGCGGCGGCAGGCAGAGGAGGCACTGTCCAATGCTGTGCAGGCCGACAGAGCCAAAGCTGCCGATCTCAGGGTGGCCCATCAAGCTCATCAGGAAGAGATTCAGAGAATCAAACGCGAGAGCGAGAGAGAAATCCGGAGACTGGTAAGAAGGATGAAAAAAGTTCAGGTGAATGCCACCACATAGAATTGTAAAAACAATGGCTGATAGTTCCGCTCCAGTCTCATGCCATTGGTTGAATCAGTGTGGTTGCTCCGGATCAAACAAACAAAGACACAGTGGGGAACCAACCTACAAATGCTTATACTTACATACTTATACAGTTGTCCCTGCGTATTAAGCTTGAATAGAAGAGAAAATATTGACATGCATCACCTTTCAAATATCAGCTGAAGTTGATATTAATGTATAACAGCCCTCAAAATCAAAAAACCTCATTCCTTATATCAATCAGTCACAAATAGTGTTTCATATGACAAAGAACAAATAGACAGGATTTAAGTTTTTTTTGCACCGATTTGATATTAGCGCCCTTATAATTAAAGACACCGGATCAGTGTTCAGTACATCATCAAATTATTGGCCAGACCAAAAGCTTATTTTTTTGATATACATACATTTTTTAAACAGTTTATGTATAATACCATTCAAAGGGTGGGGTCAGTAAGTTTTTTTAAATGGTTTTGTTTATTGTGAAATATTATTACAATTTTAAATATCTGTTTGCTATTTGAAATGATTTCAAAATGTAATTTATTCGTGTAATGGCAAAGCTGAATTTGCAGCTTCCAGCTTCATAACATCAGTCTTCAGCGTCACATATCATTATAATATGTTGATTTGGTGCTCAAGAAACATTTCTTATGATATCAATGTTGAAAAGAGTTGTGCTGTTTCATATTTTTGTGGAGACTGTGATACCCTTTTTTCAGGATTCCTTGATGAATAAAAAGTTCAAAATAACAGCATTTATTTGAAATAGAAATATTTTGTAACATTGTAAATGTCTTTACTGGCCCAAACCCTTTCAAGATTATATATTTATATATGCATTAGTGAGGCATTACCTCAATGCTATTTTTGTATTAGTACAGTAGGTAGACCTGAAGAAGGACATTTTGTGAATTGGCCCACAAAAAACAGGAAAAACTCAAAAGTGTGTTTATGTCAGAGGACGTTGACGAGCAGAGATCGTGTGGTTCCGCAGTCACTGGAAAAAAAAGAGCTGGGTGTGAGGCGGAAGACACAGCGTCTACTGTGCAGAAGGAGGAACAGAACGTCATCTGGGAGTCCGAAGAGAGATGTGGCGCCATCCTCGGGGAAGGAGGAAAACACAGACTCCGTCAATAACCAGGTTTGTTCAGTACTACGATCAGAAACATCTGACAAAAAGCTTTTATATCATCAGGACCATTAACATTCATTAGAGCTGGACTAACAGGGCGAGAACTTTTTTCCTGCAGATGAACTTTGCATCACACAATAAGTATGTTTCTCCACTATAGGACGCGGATGAGCGGGATGTCCGGAGGGTTTCGCTGAAGACGTATGAGCGGCGGCAGTCACCTCAGGAAAACTAGAGGAACAGAAACACACACTGACTGTCAGATGAGAGAAATGAAATGGTACAATACAACACACTCTCAACAAACTAAAGGATTAGGACATTATCTAATAAGATCTTATCTAATCATACACTGTAAAATATCCTGTTAAAGGGATAGTTCACCCAAAAATGTGGCATCCACGTGACACAGCTTACACAGAATAGTATATCCTGTTTACGTGCAGTGGATATTCTCCAAAATGGCACAAGGGTGACACAGAGGAGACGAATTGTTGAATAAATTCGTTATTTTTGTTTTCTTTGCGTACAAAAAGTATTCTCGTAGCTTTGTAAAATTATGGTTGAACCCCTGATGTCACATGGATTATTTTACCGATCTCCTTGCTATGTTTCTGGACCTTGATCATGTGGTAATTACATTGCTGTCGATGGGAGGGTCAGAGAGCTCTCAGAATTCATCAAAAATATCTTAATTTGTGTTCCGAAGATGAACGGAGGTCTTACAGGTTTAGAACGACATGAGGGTGAGTGAGTAATTAATGACAGAATTTTAATTTTTGGGTGAACTAACCCTTTATATTTAGAGTTCAAAATGGCAGCTGTTATTGCCAAAAATTCAGTGAAAAAATTACTGTGACAATGTTTCAGTAATAGGATAGAATATTGGGCCCTGTATGTATATTTTACAATTTATAACCGAATATTTCATTAAGTGATATAATGTTAATATACCAAGCTACTCGAACTACCAAAGTACTTTGCAAAATGTACCGATAACAGGTGGTACCAATAGAAAGCCACATGATGAATGCATCACAAATGGCCTGATCATAAACATGGCCGTATAGCCGATGCGCAGGGTGATGCAGACAAAGCACCATCAGGGTAACACATTATACTAAAATAATGCAATAATCATTAACTAAAAAACACAAAGCATTACCGTTAACGTAAATATAAAGAAACAAAACGTAAAATATAATCATATGTAGTGTGTCACAAAGGGAACTTTCTCGTGTGACTTCTGGGAATGTCCTTTTACCCTTTTTTCACAGTAAATTATATGGTAATTAAGTTTTTTCTTCTAAAAAAACATACATTTGACAATACTTTGCAGTAAAATTACATGTGATGTTAAACCGTTTACAGTTTTTCAACAGTTTTTTAACTGTAATAGTGAAAGATTATTGGGAACAATGTTTTAAATCTGTGATTTTCAACTGGTTTCGCTTCATGACCCAGATTATATATCATGTACCAAACCTGCATTTAATGTATTATACTGTACAGTGGGGCAAAAAAGTATTTAATCAGCCACCAATTGTGCAAGTTCTCCCACTTAAAAAGATGAGAGAGGCCTGTAATTTTCATCATAGGTATACCTCAACTATGAGAGACAAAATGAGAAGAAAAAAAATCCAGAAAATCACATTGTAGGATTTTTAAAGAATTAATGGGTAAATTCCTCGGTAAAATAAGTATATGGTCACCTACAAACAAGCAATATTTCTGGCCCTCACAGACCTGTAACAACTTCTTTAAAAGACTCCTCTGTCCTCCACTCATTGCCTGTATTAATGGCATCTGTTTGAACACGTTATCAGTATAAAAGACACCTGTCCACAACCTCAAACAGTCACACTCCAAACTCCACCATGGCCAAGACCAAAGAGCTGTCAAAGGACACCAGAAACAAAATTGTAGACCTGCACCAGGCTGGGAAGACTGAATCTGCACTAGGTAAGCAGCTTGGTGTGAAGAAATCAACTGTGGGAGCAATTATTAGAAAATGGAAGACATACAAGAACACTGATAATCTCCCTCGATCCGGGGCCCACGCAAGATCTCACCCCGTGGGGTCAAAATGATCACAAGAACTGTGAGCAAAAATCCAGAACCACACGGGAGGGCCTAGTGAATGACCTGCAGAGAGCCGGGACCAAAGTAACAAAGGCTACCATCAGTAACACACTGCGCCGCCAGGGACTCAAATACTGCAGTGCCAGATGTGTCCCTCTGCTTAAGCTAGTACATGTCCAGGCCCGTCTGAAGTTTGCTAGAGAGCATTTGGATGATCCAGAAGAGGAATGGGAGAATGTCATATGGTCAGATGAAACAAAAATAGAACTTTTTGGTAAAAACTCCACTTGTCGTGTTTGGAGGAGAAAGCATGCTGAGTTGCATCCAAAGAACACCATACCTACTGGGAAGCAGGGGTGGAAACATCATTCTTTGGGGCTGTTTTTCTGCAAAGGGGACCAGGACGACTGATCCGTGTAATGAAAGAATGAATGGGGCCATATATCGTGATATTTTGAGTGAAAACCTCCTTCCATCAGCAAGGGCATTGAAGATGAAACGTGGCTGGGTCTTTCAGCATGACAATGATCCCAAACACACCACCCGGGCAACGAAGGAGTGGCTTCGTAAGAAGCATTACAAGGTCCTGGAGTGGCCTAGCCAGTATCCAGATCTCAACCCCATAGAAAATCTTTGGAGGGAGTTGAAAATCCGTGTGTTGCCCAGCGACAGCCCCAAAACATTACTGCTCTAGAGGAGATCTGCATGGAGGAATGGGCCAAAATACCAGCAACAGTGTGTGAAAACCTTGTGAAGACTTACAGAAAACGTTTGACCTCTGTCATTGCCAACAAAGGGTATATAACAAAGTATTGAGATGAAATTGTTATTGACCAAATACTTATTTTCCACCATAATTTGCAAATAAAATTCTTTAAAAATCCTACAATGTGATTTTCTGGATTTTTTTTTCTCATTTTTTCGCTCATATTTGAGGTATACCTATGATGAAAATTACAGGCCTCACTCATTTTAAGTGGGAGAACTTGCACAATTGGTGGCTGACTAAATACTTTTTTTCCCCCACTGTATATATTATTTAACCTGCATCTTCTCCTCTATTCATTTATCATAATGATGAATGATTATACGGTTAGTTGTATTTTATTGTTTGCATTTGGCATTATCATTTTCACTGCTGACCTCTCACCCACTAAAGCCACTGTTCTCAAAAGATTTATATTTTGTGTTGTAAAAATCTGTAAGAATTTTCATAAGATCCTTATGGAAATCCCAATTGTAGTTTAGCACAAATGGCTTGCATTCTGTATGTAGATCAGTCTCTCTCTGTCATACAGCTGAAACGAGTGCGAGAAACAGATGCAGAGATAAAGCCTCTTATGGAGAAGAATAAACGGCTGAATAAAAAGAATGAAGAGCTGCAGCAGACTCTACAGCACATGGAGGACAAACTGAAGACACTCAGTAGAGAGAACGCAGAACAGGTTTGTTGTTAAAGGGAAAACGGAAAATTATGGGAAATAATGTAGGACAGGACATGATTTTAATAATCATGTCTCAGCTGTTGTTACATTATCAGAAAGGAAACTTTGTCTCCGAAGGCAAGGCAAGTTTATTTATATAGCACATTTCATACACAATGGTAATTCAAAGTGTTTTACATAAGGAATTAAAATAATCATAATAAATAAATCACAACAATAAAACAAGGAAAATGATTTAAAAATTGATTTAAAAAATGTAAAAGGAATTTAAAACAGTTAAGAATAGAAAAAGATTATACAAAATACAGTGCAATCAGTTCGAGCACCGTGTACATCCGAACTGATTGCACAGTGCACTTGCACAGATTGCACTGTATTAAATACACAGCTAAACATATTGAGTTGAGTCTGGATTTAAATGTGGCTAATGTTTTAGCACATCTGATCTCTTCTGGAAGCTGATTCCAACTGCGGGCAGCATAATAACTAAAAGCAGATTCCCCTTTTTTTTTGTGAACCCTTGGTATTTCTAACTGATCCTAATGATCTGAGTAGTCTGTTAGGTTTATATTCAGTGAGCATATCTGCAATGTATTTAGGTCCTAGACCATTGAGTGATTTATAAACGAGTAAAAGTACTTTAAAATCAATCCTAAATGTAACTGAAAGCCAGTGTAAGGACCTCAGGACTGGTGTGATATGCGCAGATTTTCTGGTTCTAGTCAGAATTCTGGCAGCAGCGTTCTGGATGTAAGGATCCACCCGCCAGCCCAAAAAGCGGAATCCAGCGGCCTGGTCGAAGGTTTAATCCGGTCTTTTACTTGCGCTTCTGAATTTATCAGGACTTAGTTTCCATTTTGTCTAGCTCCGTTTTCAATCTGACTCCAATTTCACGTGATCATTAAATTTAGGCAATATTTCTAATCAAAAGCTGATCACAGATATCAATTGTTTATTAATTTAGATATTTGAGTATTCTGTAAATCCCATACTTTCAATTATTCGTTCATCAGGGACCCAATGCCTCTCAGAGATACGCGCCCCAGGTTTGCGGTAAACTCAGACGCAAACTAGTCAGTCTGTTATTAGTCAGAGGGTGTAATAAGTTAACTAATACCTTTTTGTCGGTTGCCTACTGCTCACTCATACAAAAAGTGTACTTGATTTAGCCACTTCCATACAACTTGCTAAGTCAGTGATAGACAGAAATCAAAAGGTCTTCGGATGACGTGCCTACTGCTCCTTTCATTCACGAGCCTTCAGTTTGTACTATCCTGGACACAAATTTACGGTAGCATTAGCATCCTATGATTTACTGGTCATAATTAATTCAGGAGAAGTTCAGAATAAATCAAATCTAACAATTTATTATTAGTCAGGTAAAAAATGTATCATGCCATTTACATAATGAAACAATTAGAAGCCAACTTAGAAAGGATAGTGCAATTGTGAAACATATTGTATCCGCATGGCAACATGGTTTACTGTAGCTATATGGAAAATAGCCAAGTGTTTCATGCAGGAGACAAACGAATTCTACATAGTCACACATGTAACAGTTATCCTAATTTAACAAGACACGCGGTCTAAAATGCATAGCATCAACAACCTTTTACCTAAGTATTTCAAAGAACACTTACAGCAAAGTAATCATGTGTTTTTAAAGAATAAACTCAACTAGCCTATGTGCACATGTAGTAGCACAAACAACTATAATGTGTGTTCTATGAGCACAATGTGTTTAACACAATTACATTATTGAATCGTACCTGACAGCAGAGAGACGCACAGCAGTGAGTTCTGGTGCAGAGCTCCAGAGATTCTCACACACTGCATGGGGGTTTTTCTGACTACAGAATCCCAAAGACTGATTTGCAACATTCCCTTAACCCTCTGGGGTCTGAGGGTGTTTTGGGCCCTGGAGAAGTTGACATGTCCTGACATTTGTGCTTTTTTTCAGTTGCTTACAAACATTGTAATGACTAAGTTTAGTAGAACCATAATCAGCACAAACTGGGCTACAATAATATGTGGGCAGCATGGATGTATGTGATTGTGTTTTTGAGAAAACAATGTTTACGTGTGGTTAGTGAAAAACTAAATTTAAGTCACTGAAATAAGGCAATAAAACACATACAGAACATTTGTTCAAAAGAATTTTGAGAACTGGATCTTGAAGCCTAGAGTTTTTGCTTCAGAATGATGTGAAAATCATATTGTTTACTCACTCACAGAAAACAATAAATTGATTTAAATTTTCTAAGACACTTTTAGTGTAGAAAAGGAATATGCGATGGGGGCGTGAATGCAGATTACTGATGTGACTTCACACCTAGAACAAAGGCTCTGCATAATGAGCTGTCAGGTGTGTGAATGAGAGGGAATTGCTACAAGAAATAAAGAGGAAAAAGAAATGTATCTATTTTTTTATTTGTAGTTTATTTAAAATATATATAACTATCACATCATTTTGGGTGTGTGTGCATCACATGGTCTTAGCTGTGGTCCAGGCTCTTGTGCGGGGCAGGAATCTCAGAGCCTGTGGAACATGTCAATGTCAGTCTCTGGTTTCCATGACCAAGGGGGCTGCTTATTTGCTTTGGCTCTCTTAGCAACAGGTTCTTTTGCACTGTTATTCTCACCTCTGAAATAAAAAAGCAAGCATCGATAGTAACAAACTACATTATGAGGTTCATGTACTAGTATAATTCCACTATCTAAACAAAGAACAAAATTACCACATAGCAAACATATTTTACAACGAACTAAATCAAATGAAAGTAACATCTGTAAAATAGTGAATGCACACTTCTGAATGGAGTTGAAAACTGAACGAGTGCCCCCTTCCTATGAGAGATGCGGGTGAAGGCAAGAGTGGTGTACTCCCCACTGTACCTTAGTATAGTATGCATACTTCATGAGAAAATAATGCCTATTCTAACGTTTTAACACTATCAACCACAAATAATATTACAATATAGCCTAGGCATAATAAAAGTACAATTACTACACTGTGCACTTACTCAGTATGATTTTACAGCGAACTCAAAACTGAACGACGTGCATGTGCCTTTCTTGTGCAAGATGCCGGTGATGCAGCCACAGTCCTAAACGAAAATTAAAACAGTTTCAAACATTTCAGCGTCATTACTCCATAAGACACGGGTATAGCACATTCAAAATTTACACCAGAGCAGATATTCATGAACAGAAGTTTAGTTACATTCATAAACACAAGCATAATTTGCATGTAGGCCTATACAATCCAAAAAATATAGTTATAAACATATATGGCTATATACATGAACAGAGAATATCCCATCACAAGTTTTGACTAATCATTCTTACTGACACTAGGCTAGTAACATTATAACTCATATTACTTTTATATCATATTTCTGTCTGTTATAGAACATAAAAAAACATCCTGGCATCATGACATTTAGATGCTGTGAATGAAACTTCATAATGTTTCACTTGATTATACATTGTCAGGAATTATAGTTTGGAGAAAGTCTGACTAGTGTGTACAAGTTATGTGAAAACTAATAAAAGTAGGTTAATAAAAAAAGACTTAATGTTTTTTCCTGAGGTAAGCCAAAGAGTATTGAGCGGGTGAATTCGGTATTCGTACTATCAGCGCGACGCGAACAGAAAACTGAGGTCTTGCTGTTGTTTGCTGGGTTGGGCGTGTCAAGCCGCCGCGCTTCACCGTGGATGATGAGAATACAATAGCGCTCAGCGCTGGGTCGAATTAGAGAGAATGAAGGGAGATGTGAACAGACTGGGGACATCGCGTTGGTTTCATAGGTACTTTTCACAGGAATATTTGCGTTCGATAAGACTGCGTAGTTAAAAGTGACATGTCAAGCTTCTATAGGGTGTTTTTTTTTTTTTTTTTTTTTTTGGTTGTGGGGTGGTTGTTTCTTTTGGGGGGTTCACTTTTTTTTTTTCTTTTTTGTTGGGGCTTGGGGGATATATCTCTCATGTCTCTTTGTTGAGTATTTGCTGAGTTTCAGTTCATTTTAATGACGCGTTTCTAAATAAAGATTAGCAGACCAAGGCGGCAGACTGCACACCTTGTTTGTTTTCTTTATTTTATAAATGCACCAAGTTCTGTTGTTATTATGTGTGTATACAAATAAAAGTAGACCCTTTACAGATTCGATTGATGTATTGATCTTATCTTAACTGAAAGTGTAATTTAAGTTCTTTTCGGTGTTATAAGGAGAAGATGCCTCAAAACGCGTATCCGCGTTAGTCGACTTCAGAGGGTTAAATACTACCAGAACAAAAACAAAGAAATCTTTAAAACAAAGAAATCCAGACGCTCCAAACACTAAACGATCCAGGTGGGCGGTAGAGCGGAGGCGGGACAGGGGGAGGGACGGAGGACCAGGTCCAAGGATAGGAAAGACCAGTGACTGAGGCAGAGCCGGCGGAGCTGAGAACCACCACAGCAGAGCAGACGGGACCGAAGATCCCCACGGCGAAGCAGAAGACCACCAGAGCCAGACAGTAGACCAACACGGTGGGGCAGAGGACCACCACGGTGGGGCAGAGGACCACTACGGCGGAGCAGAGGACCACGACGGCGGAGAAGAGGGCCACCAGAACAAGACAGTAGACCACCACGGCGGGGCAGAGGACCACCACGGCGGAGCAGAGGACCACCACGGCGGAGCCGAGGACCACCAGAACCAGCCAGTAGACCACCACGGTGGGGCAGAGAACCACCACAGCGGAGCAGAAGACCACCAGAACCAGACAGTAGACCACCATGGCGGGGCAGAGGACCACCAGGGCGGAGCAGAGGACCACCACGGCGGGGCAGAGGACCACCACGGCGGAGCAGAGGGAACAGGAAACCCCCCTGGTGAACCACACCGATCAGGAGACCATGGCGGAGACTGTAACAACGAGAGAGCAGAGACAGACAACACAGACAGAACATTGGGGTTGAAAGACAAGACTGAGCGTTCAGGGGCAGCCACCCTGGCTGGGTCGGGACAACACAAAAATTCACAAACGGCCTCCATAACCGTGACAGGAAAGGATGAGGATTCCCAGACGACCTCCTTGGCCGGAACAGAACAGGCAGAGAGTTCATAGACGGCCTCCTTGGCCGGAACAGAACAGGCAGATCGTTCACTGACGGCCTCCTTGGCCGGAACAGAACAAACAGAGAGTTCATAGGCGGCCTCCTTAGCCATGACAGGATAGACAAAGAGTTCATAGACGGCCTCCTTGGCCAGAACAAGACAGACAGAGAGTTCATAGATGGCCTCCTTGGCCGGAACAAGACAGATGGAGAGTTCATAGGTGGCCTCCTTGGCTGGAACAGGACGAGCAGTGTTTTCATAGATGGCCTCCTTGGCCGGAATAGGACGAGCAGGAAGTTCACAGGTGGTTACTACTGACACCTCTGGAGGTTCTACAGCAGATGCCGCCACCTCTGGAGGTTCTACAGTAGTGCCATCAGGATACAGGGAGAGTTCGGCAAAGGTTTCTTCGACCCTGACATGACAGGTCGAATGTGCGTTTCTAGGCGCCACCACCACACAAGGAGCTGAAGCGAGCACCGCCGCTTCGGAAGGTTCTGCAGCACGCGCCGCCACCTCTGGAGAAACTGCAGCGGGCACCATCGCTTCGGGGAACACAGCAGCGAGCACCACCAACTCAGGAGAGACTGTAGCTTCAGCCACCGACTCTGCAGACCTGATAGTGGGTGCTGCCGCCTCTGGGAGTTCTGTGGAAGTGTATGCAGCCCAAACGCAACAAAAAGCGATCCCCATCAGGGGAAAAACTTCAGACAGGGGAATTAGTTCAGGAACAGAAGGGTTAGAGTGAGTGGGTTTGGGGGTACCAGCGGTGCGTGCAGACACCAGCGGTGCATCCCTCACAATGGATACCAGACTGGGATACCGAAGGGTTGACCTTGAGAATCTGGGTGTGACAGACAGGACGTGACATGGATGATCAGCTGTGATGCAACGTGATTCTGGATGAATAACTGAGGCGTGACGAGACTCTAGAAGATCACCTGTGACGTGACGGGACTCATGACGATCAACTGTGACTAGACTCGACTCAGGAAGATTAGCTGTGACTAGACTAGATTCATGATGATCAACCGTGACGAACAAACGGGACCAGACTTGACTCATGACGACCAGTTGTGACTTGACTAGACTCATGATAATGAACTGTAACTTGACTTGACTCATGACCATCAGCTGTGACTTGACAGCGCTCAAGATGGGCAGCTGTGACATGACGGGGTGCCGTGGTGTCCGCCATTTTGCAATCAGGCTCCACTGTCGCCGCCATCTTGTGAGCGTGCTCTGGTAGAGCCGCCATTTCAGTCACAGACACGGTGTCGCGTTCCTCCTCCGCGTCACCCACAGTAAACAAAGAGCCAACAGACAACAAAGCATAATCCATCAGGTCCCTTAAACTACAGTTAAATTCCTCTCCAGTTAACCAAGATTTCGTGGGTTCAATGAGTCCAAAACGGAATAAGTCTTTAAACAAAATTTCATCATACAGTGGAACCTTTTAAGATAGTACACAGAACCGGTGAACATAATCCTCAATAGAAAGGCCTCCTTGCCGAAGATGTAGTAGCTGGGTGACTGGGTCCATACCTGGCCAGAGTCCACTGGAAAAGCCGCTGGATCCTTGTTTGGCTGAGTATTCTGTAACGGGGCTGACAAGACGTGAGACGTGTGGATCCATCAGCAAGCTTTATTTAAAGCAGAGGAGGTCAGAAACACAGGCAGGGTCAAAACAATGGCAAACAGGTATATGGCGGGCAAACACAAGAATAGCACAGGGTAGCGTAAGGGCAACGATACGCAGACAGAATCACAGGGGCGAGAACGAGAGGGAGAAATCAGAACACAGGCAAAGATCAAAAAAACAGGCAAGGCAAGGCAAAACTAGGAAAACATGGAGACTCGGAAAGGGGTACCGGCTAAACAATACTCAGCAGAGAAATGTAGTTAGAGTGAGTGTTATATAGTGAGTGAGTGATATGAAACAGCTGTGTGCAATCAGTGCAGTGTGCAATCTGTGCAATGAATGATGGGAAATGTAGTCCGGGGTGACATGAAACAGTTTGTGTAGTGTGAGAGTCAATGTAATGGAAAGTGTGACATCTGGTGGTGAATAAACGGAAGTCCATGAACCGAATTCGTGACAACCGGTATATTTACCAGTGGTATGCATCATTTAAATATGTCACATAATTAAACATAGGAATACACAATTTCATAATTACCATCATAAAATTGCCTATATTAATTGTTTTAATTGCAAAGCATTAATGTAGACCTAAGGTTTTAACTAGGTCAAACAGAGAATGAGACTAACAGAAAGAGAGATTTAAAATCTGTAGTTCAGCTTTTTCCGATCATCCTCTGCATTTGATGTGCAGGCCAGTCCCACTTGATAATGTAGGTTTGATTGGAAATTATCAGATCTTATTTATTTAGGTAAATTTGTATTGCCATTAGACATATGTTGTAAACTAGTGGGCCCCCTAGTTCGCAACAATACTAATGACTGGACATGATAAATATTCTGTCCTAAGTGATTAGTTGCATTGCTGAATACGTCTTCATTTTAGAATTTTTAAATATAATTTGAATTAATTAATGTGCGACTGTAGCCATGCAAGTCCTATGCACATTACAGTGTTTACATAAAATAAGTTCATAAGCCCATACAATTTTCACACGATTTTAAAATTGCAAAAATGTTTGCCATAATTAAAATGAAATTATAAAAAATAATTTCCTTTGACCTATATGTATGAAGTCAATAATGCATTATATATTTGAATGATGTGAGTAATTTGGACCTGGATGTCCTTATGTTCAATACCAGGTAAGTATATTGTGCAGTTGCAATAATGAATGTGTGTTCTGTATGTTTGTGTATAGGAGATGGGTGATGTTTAGTCTACCAGAATCTGTGTTGTATAATTTAGTTCCGGTGCTACACTGGGAGGTCATGGAATTACTTGTGTAGTGCTATGTGAATGACCCTTTGTAGAATCTTCACACCCATCTCCTTGTTGTGTGTGCAAGTTGGTGTATGTGGGACCAGATGTCCTTGTGGAATTTGTCCCTCAAAGATGGCAGCAGTCAGTCTGGAAGGGAAACAGACAGAGAGACAACAGCTTACTCTAGAGCCTTTTCGCAAATTGCTTGAAGACTGGTGGATATTAATTTTCCTGTAATGTCCACAGCCAAACAGTTGTTTCAGATGGTTGTAATCCAAGATTGCATACCATCAGGAGCAAATTTGTTTTAGTTTACCAAGACATATATCATTATCATGTTTTGTAAACAAAAGGCCAAAACAAACTGAGTGTTAATGGTCAGATCTAAGATAGTGTTTCAGCACAGTCTAAGCATGTTGCACTTTAAGCTGCTGGTACAGCTGCATTTACACAGTCTGCTGTGTTGCAGATATTATGACACCCAGATCTGCTGGGAAATCTAACTTTTAAATGATACTGTTTACACTAGTCAGATCGGTGTTCAGGGCATTAGTTTGCCAGTTTTGGTGCTGTACTGTTAGCTTAGCAATTGGCATTCTATTCATAAATTTGACTATTTTAATATCTGCAGTCTGTAAATATTCTTAAATCTCTGCCTGATTTTAATATTGCACACAACTTTAATCACATGTCCAGTAAAAATTAGTTCTCTGATTAGATTCCATGTGAGCTGGCACTCCCAGAGAAGGATGGTTTTGTTTGTTAACACTTGTGCCACTGTGTTTGTGATTTTGTTGCAAGGAAAAAGACAAAACGTATACCTTCCCTTGTTACTGGTTGCAGATCAATGAAATTAAATTGAACTCATCTTATAACCTTGGATGGATTTGGCCTATTCAAGATATTGCAATCAGACTAATCATTTTAGTTGGTAAATCCTGGACATGTTAACTTTTCTCATTGAAGATTTTTGCACAAATAGAAGATAAAGAAGTTCTTTCTTATTAGTTTGAACATTCTACCTTTCATTTTCCTTTCCTAACAGTTCTTGCTTTTCACCACTTTCTGTTTTTCTCTTTCCAATCTTCCAGCACTAATAGTGCTTCCAACTTCTTTCTACGTACACATTCCCTCTTTCTACATTCTGATCATTCTTAGTATTCTTCTACAACTTTCTTTCTTCTTCTAAATCAATGCTGAATCAGCATGAGATTAAAGGCCATTCCTGGCCATTGTAATATAATATATTATAAGGTTGTTAAAATACTTGTATTACTGGTTTCTGGAGGGCCTCCTGAGCAACTTGTTTAGAATGACTGGTTATCATCTCACTAATCTTTCTGAAGATACACTTTTGATTTGGCCCTGTGGCTACAGCAGTCCTCGCATGTGCATTGTGTGCACAGCAGCAAGCCAAACTGGAAACCAGTTACAGGTTTTGCCGCTGTGAACCTTCAATGAACTGCAAGCACATACTGTAAGCATTGGTCGAATCATTGCTCAATCTGAAGATTTTTGTGACTACAATGTGGAATTGGACAAAATTTTCTTTTGTTTATGAGCGGAGATGTCACTATGCATATTTCGGAGAATCTAGTTGAGTGTGAGAAGGTTTGGGGGTTGGGCAAACCCAGAGCAAATGCAAAGTACACATGTTGTTTTAGATTTATGGTCTCTTCATGTTTGTTTGTCTGCTTAAAGACAAAGACTAAGAATCATATGACTGTGTAATAAGTTTTGCAAAGCCTAAAATAAAACCAAACTATAAGCTGTATTTGTTAAGGCTGAACTTTGGACAGTGCTGTTGAGCCAAATATTATGACATTAGATATTTTACTACTATTGAGTGATTTTCAATACATTTCATTTGATTAATTTGACTGTTTTACTAATTCTCCCTCAGGAGAAGTTGTGGATGTCCTCTGAATGGGTTTAACCCTCAGGCCTGGCTACAA
The DNA here is from genome assembly GCA_018155175.1 of Sinocyclocheilus anophthalmus. Lineage (NCBI taxonomy): Eukaryota > Metazoa > Chordata > Actinopteri > Cypriniformes > Cyprinidae > Sinocyclocheilus > Sinocyclocheilus anophthalmus. The sequence continues at coordinate 35,560 of JADLZN010011897.1, read as the reverse complement.
GCCTCTCAGTAGCATCAAAATTATCATTATGTGCATTACAGTTTTAGTTTTCGAATTTATAATGTCTCATCTTTTATTCACAGTCACTGGGACTTCTGCATGGCAGCAGTGGTTCTCTGGGATTGAGACATAATTTTACCAGATTAGAGTTTCTTTTGAGATTCTCTAATTTTTTATTTCATTGTACTCTCTTGCCCAACTTCACTTTCACATACAAAATATTCTAGTGAGAATTGAATTATCTTTTTAGTTTATCCAATCATAATTTCTCTTAACTTCTTTGCACATAAATGTTTGCTTTTCAAATGTTGCAAAGTTATCGTTGTAAAGCCAATAAACAATATTGACATTAAATTATTAATATCTGAATTTAGGTTGCAATTTACAGCCCTCTGTTGAGTACCAGAATACAATTTTGGATGATGTTATTCCAATTTTAAATTTGGTTCAAAAGACTTCATTCCTCATCTACTCTGCCGCTGTCTTGTCC